>CABPRJ010001429.1:0-109785 GCA_902439185.1 Cinara cedri
TCCGCCTGACAAATCTGCAAAATAAAAACCCAACTCATCTTTGATGCTAAAAACATTCTCAAGAGAAGAGCCGAAAAAAAAATGGAAAAAAATTATATAAGGTATTCTCAAGCACTGAAAATACAAGTTTGAAAGTCAGCTAGCGGTTGTGATTCGTCAGTCATATACGCAGGTAGTGAATGATTTATTCTAAGATAAGTTTGAAGAGGTGTATTTTTATTGTAAAATTTACCATTTATTAGCCATTCAAGGCCAAGTTGAGAAAGCTAATCTACGTGAGAATAGGCCACTCGTTTATCAATAGCGTAAATTGTAACCAAGACACTCGCTTATTCACTGTTTACTCAATGTAAAAAAAATATTCCAATGGGATGACACAAAATCATAAATGATTTATAATAAAAAAATTACTCTACATTGCAGTAAATATTTCATCGAAAAAGATTCAGCCAGACAATAATTAGGCATTTCAATTTTTAATTTTGTAAATTAATAGTACGTTTAATACTCTTAACTAAAGACTCAATAAACAAATAACTATAGTCAATTAATAAACAAATATAAATAAACATACCAAAAAATTATAAAATAAATATGAACAATATTTTGTACTGTTTTTTTCGAATTTTTTCCGAAAATAAGAGATTATTGCACTGTATAGAATTTGTTTTGTTATAAATTCACTTACGTTAAGTAAAATTATCCATATAGTACACATGTTTTGAAAAAATAACTTATGTAAAAACTTATTTAAATCTTATTTCTTAAAATGTAATATTGTCGTTTTTTTTTCATTCTTTTTGTTTGAAGTGAAACCACTATACTCACTTTTGACTTTTAAATAGAAACCTATATTAAAATTGTCAAAAATAGATGAAGTTAAATTGAAATACGTTTTGATTTTATATTTTCAATTGTAATTTGGAATAACGTAGTGCTCCATTACTTTTCCCTATTCAAACTTGCAATTGGAATATCTCTTCAACAGGTTAAAATAAATTAAAATGTCAACACCAAAGAAATTTAATCTAAACCTTGATTTATTTATGAAATAGTAATATAGATTACTATTTTAAAATAATAAAAGGGTTGTGATTTCTCCCCCCTTCTCCAATCCAAAAAAAAAGTATCTCAAAAAGTGTTTTCAAAAATCAGTATTTCATAGTAAATTTGGCTAAACACAAAATTTGAAAGTGGCATAACAAAATTCAATAGTTTCTACTTAAAATAAACACTGTTCTGAATATGTTTTATTTAAATTTGTTGTTTTTTCTTTTCTACTATTTCCGATGCTATAAATGTTCTATTTATCTTCATCTGTTTATTCAGGCGGGAATTTGTATAGGATGCAAGGTAGAATGTTTGTTCGCGCATTATTTAGGCTATTTTATGTCCTGCGGAATTCCAACCCCTAAAGAAAAGATGACATTTGATTTTTTTATTATAAATCTAAAATTGAATTTTGTTTTTGTTTATTTACGGATTAAAACGGGTGAAAAAAACCGTTTTGCTATTTAATTCGGTTATCAGTTGCAAGAAATATACGAAAAGATACATTCTTTATGTAGAAGTACCATAGTGAAAAAGCGAACAATTTGGGAAAATATCTTATAGGTTTGTCAATTTATATTGTTGGACATTTAATACTTATTTTTTAATAAAGTCTATAAACATTTATGATTTAAAAGTATGTACATAAACATATTATAGTACATACATAAATATACACTATAAACTAATAATTATTATTGTAATAGTATTTACACATAAACGATAAGCATCCCCCTGTCAACGTTACCTATAACACATGGTCTTAATATGGTATATGTTAGTATGTTAAGGGTGAAACTATAACTCGTTTCTTGGTGGTTTTTAATTTAATTTTAACCTTGTACCGAGATTGTAAAAAAATAAAACTGGTTGATCCTAATATATGATTGTACGTATTCCATCCGTGATAATATATATATATATATAAACATAAATACTATGTATTATGATGGTTGCTAAAATTAATAATCTGCAATATCCTGGTAGAAACTATACCTTTGAAGAAATACGATTATTTGTTACTAAAAAAATTAAAGATAGAAATGAAAATTTGACTGGTACCTTAGGGAGGTTAGGTTAGTAATAATAAATGTGCCAAACCGGGAAAAAACGTAGGGAAAATTTACGAAATGTATTATTTTCAAATCGTAAATATCACGGCCTATCAAAATATGAGTAACCGAACTCCACTCAGAATCGTTTTTCGTTAGCAATAAGTAATAGTTTCATACAGAATACATTAAATTTCTCTTCTATTTTCTCAACTTCTCACCTACAACAGTAGCTCACACATTGTGTAAAGTATAGTCATTTGTTTTTTTTTTTATTTTTTTTAATTGTAATATTGTTATAATTTAGATAGTTTATCATTTGCATAATATACATTACCTAGCTGTTAGCAGTTTGACATGTTGAACGTGCTTTTTAACCATGTGCCGTGTAAAACTATAAACACTTGGTTAGGACATCAATGTGTACCAAATTGACAATTATAAATATTATAAAATATATAAATTATGTTGATATAAATAACGTTATTGATAACTTTTCAAAAACAAAATGGAAAACTCCCATTCAAATTTTAAAGTTTTCTATTTTGTATATTCGTTGATGTAATTATAATTATTTTATTTACACGTTATTATTTTTCGTTTTTTACACAAATCGTGTTTTACGTGAACGCGTGTTGTCTGGTTCGCAATGTCATTCAATACATATTACATTGTTTGTTTCGTGTGGCCAAAAGTATTATTGTTATTATTGCGACAGAGATTGTTCGTAGGTAACGAGGGACATAAAGCACAAAAGTGCAGACAGAAGAAACCGAAGACGAAAGAAAAAAAAAAAAGAGACGCAATAATAATATGGATACAAAGTACATACATACGACGTATCATAGATATTTTATGGTTTTAAATGTTTACGGTTCGTGTGACAGCGATATCAAAAATCTTGTCAACAATGTAATTTTAAAACAAAGACATACATAGTTATATGTGATACTATATAATAATACTGCGTATACAATTACTCGTGAATATCGAATAAAATGTAAAAATAACATTACTAAAATGTTATGTTCTTTGTTTTGACCTGACTAATTTGACTCTAAAAACTCAACTATATACCTGCAGGTGCTGTTAAGAGCAAGCCCAGGGGTAGGGCTGACATTAAGGAAAAATACATTTATGATGATTACATTTTTTACACATCTTAATACGGTCAGTTTTTTTTTTATATTAAAAAATATGATTTTAGAAAACGGGGTAGAGAATTAGGTACTATTGATTTATTATAATTGTATGTAAGTCTCGATTTAGCAACAGTTCTACTGTTTCTACTGCCAAACTGATACTACTACTGGGGCAAAAATTTTAACTTTGTATTTCTGTAAACATTTTTATTAATTATTCAGATACAAATTTACAGAATTAAGGGCAATTTATATTTTAGAGGGAACTTGAACTTACAAACTATCTCCCTAACTTCATCATTGTTAACTGTGCAATTATATAGCTAAACACTATAATATAAATGTTTTCTTTCATAGTTTTTGTTTTTTTTGTGTTCTAGAAAACTAAAAAATTTGAACTATTAAATGGTCATAAATAGCTCAAAATATTTTGAACCATAAAGGCTAATATAAAAAATCTATTTTATAAAAATAAAAAATTCTTTGGTAATGGTATCTTTTAAAATTAAATTGAAAAAAAAAAATCGAAAATCGTAAATTGTTGTTAACGTTATAACAATAATTTAGCGTATTATTCCCTGATTTCCTAACAGTTTTTTCAGGTTTTTCTCAATTTTTAAAAAAATTATAAGGAAAAAATGACTTCCCATTAATTGTGTATTTATTAAATATACACGATTTGCCAGCAGAAACCGTTCCCGGACGAATTCCACATTTTTGATAGAAGAGTTGTTTGCAGACTGAAATAATAGGCACACATCATAGTTAAATTAATACCATAAATTCCCAGTTTAGCTCAGAATCTAAACATTTTTTTATTAAATATTCGATACTATATAATAGGTGGTCATTAATATTATTGTCTTAGTTGTTACTAAGTAACTAAGCAAAATAAGCTATTATGTTTACATATTTAGGTAAGTGTAACAAAAAGAACGGTATTAGTATCACATTTCACAAAAATAACGATAAATTTAAATTAATACAAAAAACAACGATATAGTATTTATCTGTATATAATTCATTGTAGAATTTCAATAATAATTTAATAAAATATGGGTAACAAAGTTTAAGCACCTCCCTAAGGTATTATGATCTTATAATATTATAGAATATTTCAGTTCTGAATTACAAATAGTTGAAAAAAAAAAAATAAATAAATAAAATGTTCAGCCCGTGTTTTTGAACGGAAATGGAAACAAATATAATATTATGTATAAAATATAAATAATAATACCTCTTGGGAAGAATAAATTACGCATAAAAAAATATCATTCTGGTTGTAATATTGATTTTGTAAAAATCATGTTTCCACTTCAATTCGAAATGTAAAATATTCAAATAAAAAAGATAAAAAAAAAAAATAAAAAACGTTGATGAAAGAGGAAAATTACGGCATGATGGATTACATATTATAATAAAATACAACTTCGAACAATAATTGTTATTTCCAATGCATATTACAATAAACCAATGTCACAATACTGTTTTTACAGGTTCACAACTGTATCTTCGCTTGGACTCTGCAGGTGTCCAAATTGTATAAATTAGAATAATAATAATATTAATAATGTTAAGTTTGTTTTTATTTTACGGCACAATTGAATTAAGAACGTGACTATTATTTGATAAAATATAACATTGCATTACAAACCTTGATTAAAAATGCTATTTGATAGGCATATCAATGTGTACGTTTAATTCGTTTAATCGGCAACACTCGAATTATATTGTATTACTAATGAGAATTTTTTTCCCCCGAACGAATAAATTCATCATGATTTATACACTCTCTCGCGATTTAAGGTTGTTATCGCATACCTATATTGTTATCACCGAAAATAATTAATCGGTTGTACTAAAAAATAGTATGTTAACACCATAACATGTTAATAAGGTTATTATCTCGACAAATGATAAGTACGTGTGTTTAATAATGATTTAGTCGAAGGACCGGTTTTGTTAATATTACTTTAAAAATGATTCTAAATACATAACTGACTTGACGCGTTCTTTCGGATACCCGAAATTTTCTACACTCCGGTCCACGAGAGATCAGTACCGTTATTCGAGAGAAACTCGTCAGATTCCGCACATCCGCCACTCACCGGCCTACCGACAGTGTGAAATGGATCTCCGAACCATCACTGCCGGTTATTCTGCATGCGCGAAAAGTTACTGATCTCTCGTGGGCCGGAGTATAATATAATGCGTTAAATATAAAAAAGTTTTATTCTTTCGGGTTTGAATAGTTCATTTTTCCAAAATCCATATTTCACAGTATTTATTTTTTAAAATGTAATTAACAATATTCATACAATGTAAAGAAAGTCAGTATTGAGTATGTTTGTTTTTCTATTCAACTCGTCAATTTACTAATTTAGTTAAATTGTTCAATAGTTAGACACTCAGGCGAGTGACCTGACAAATATCTAGCAGGTATTTTGGTTTATTTTAAATTTGAGCCATTATTTTCACCAAAAAATTTCCAAAAACCGCTTTTAATCAATTATAATAACCAATTTAACATAATAAGTTAGAAATGCTGAAAAACTTATTCAGATTTGCTAATTTACTTTTACGAATAAAATAAATATTGTAACGATTTGTTTTGCATATTATATTAATCAACTTTTTTATCGTCTTCGTATATACTTAAAAGTAAATTACTTTAAATCTACTTTGAATTAAGAATTACGTGTGTTTACGTTGTGGGGGAAAAAAAACATGACACTATCGAAAAGTTTATTGGTATGTCGATAAATGTTTTGTTTTTGCTATTGTTAGTTTACTGTCCGGACGCATTGATGTTCATTTCGTGTTTTAAAACCCGGTTTATGTTGCATTGTTACAGGGTCGGGAACAAGTATACAGTCGGAAAATACCACGTAAGAATAATGGTGGTGACGTCCGGTTACCAATTTTATCACGGACATCAT
Organism: Cinara cedri; assembly: GCA_902439185.1. Classification (NCBI taxonomy): domain Eukaryota; kingdom Metazoa; phylum Arthropoda; class Insecta; order Hemiptera; family Aphididae; genus Cinara; species Cinara cedri. Next base: position 6,184 of record CABPRJ010001429.1, read on the forward strand.
CAGAAGTTCATCGCATTGTTGATACTGTGTTTTTTGGACTGCGGTCAAGGGGACGGTAAAGGTAAGTTTGCTTTTCGTTCTATTTGTTTACACCGCGTGCCGTCGGTGTTCGGAGGGGCAGTGAGAGGGGGGGGGGAGCGGTTTATTTGCGAATCGCGTGTTCCGCATCTGCAGCGGCAGCGTTAGCCCGCGGACTGTTTTAGTTGCGGGTCCGCGATTTAACGGCGTCGTCGTCGTGTTTCGGATACGCAATAAGTCATGTTCCAAATTGCCAAAGTTTCACAATCAAGGAAATCCTAAAATATCTTATATACACTTACACGGGGCCCGTCCTTCTCTTATTATAATGGGATCTCTAATGGCACTGCCGCTTATATTACTTACGCGTATAATACGCACGGCTGCGCGGCGGCGGCGGCGACGGAGGATGACCTAAACTTCGGCGGTGTAATGCAATACGAAATATGACGGCATGTGTAATGCAATACGAAATATGACGGCATGGTGCCTCTTATATGCGATTATGTTAATTGTAATTGCCCGTAATCAAATTAACACGGCGAATTATTGTTGCGAGATATATTGTTTTCGGCCCCGATAACTTTTATAATATTACGGGGCGAATTAAATTTTAGGTACCGACTATTAAATCGTTTGGCCACGCCCCCGTACAACTGCGTAGCATAAACGTTATCGTCCGCAATCAACTAGGTACGGTTTTTGCCGTGACTGTTGTATGGAATTAAAGTACGAAAATAATTATATTATAGAAAACATAAAATATGTTTACGGTTCACACACAATTACGTACGGTATGCGGCGAGGAACAGACGGTTTCTTACTCGTGCGTACTCGAAATATTTTTGTCGACCCCCGATTTCGGAAAACTTAACGAAGATATCACGCACAAAACAAATGGTGTCGGATTGGAGTATTTGAGGTATTGGTCTATGTTTGTTTCGTTATCGGGCGTTTTTCTGATTATGGGCGCTGATCTAAATCGTTCCCGATTTTTACTACATGATTAAAAAAATGTACCGTATTTACGAAGATTTATCAAAAGAAAATAATACAAAATAATTACCAATTATGTAATTAATTAATATTTAAATCTAGATTTATAATATTATCAACAAACAAATTATTTTAATGCTATCGAAACCTCAAGTGCAAACGCAAGCGCCTCGCTATTGTCATGAAATGAAGTTTTTACAGGCCATTTGCGCGTTGCGGCTCAATTTTTACGTTCCTACGTTTCTACTTGAATTTCTTTTAAAATTTAAAGCATCTTAAATTACTGCGTGTGCTATGTTATTCGACTCGTGACCCGTGAACTTGTTATAAATCATCTCGTATGTACTTAAGTAATCATTTATTAATATCATGAATTAATGATCTTAATATTTTTTTTTATTGGGGAATTATCCGGTCATGTTAGATGTCACCGTAGCAGGTAAGTTTACACAACAGGTATTTTTGAAACACGTGACGCGCAAACGATCAATTACACAAGTTCAACAAACACAATATTTGTACGCATTTTAGGTTCTGAGAAAAGCGAAAGGTCTATTAATTTTACTATGATGTGTGTGTGTTTTTTTTTTTATTTTATATGTCTATGAAAAACAACAGATATTATGGTGCAACTCTGATAACATTGTTTTACCAAACAGAAATGCTTGAAAATTAAACAACATATTCATTATAAGCTATACTTATATTTTCGCAAGGAATGGTGTATCGTTACTTAGAGATATAAATTAAATAATTGTATGTATTATCTTCCCAAATTCCTAGCTTCAACAGTGGCACACTCGTTCCCTGTATCATCTCTTTAATATTACAATTGGATTAACATTATATTAAGCCATAATTTTGATTTCTCGTGGTGCTATTTGTTAAACTTTTTACAGAAGTTACAGTTAAAGGCCGATGATTTTCCGCTGCCGAGAACATTCACCCCCTTCTTTCAGTTAAGTTCCTGACTTCAGTACGTTAAAACTGAATTCCTAACGCATTTTCAGGGCAATTTGAATTTTACTCACAAGCCTTGGTTTCATTATACAATTGTCGAGTACGTTCATGTCGATAACCATAAAAATATACTCGTGAAAATAACTAGAATATTTTTAATGTCAATATCGTAGAGGTCGACAAATCACTGCACAAATTACGAGAAGGCCCATTGGCCCTTCTCGACTCTTTTAAACTACGNGCAAAACTACTGAAAACGAGAAAGGGAAATGAATAAATAAAAATCACAAATCCCTTTGTGCATGTAGGTTATTTCCGGTTTACGGATCAGAACACTTAAATAATGGCCCAAGGACATCCCCAGGCGATTTCTTAAAGGTGAGAGTAAGTAAAGTGAACGATCGTACGCGAAAATTAGTTGGGTGGTTTAACAAAGTTTAATATTAAATAGGTAATATAATATTCTAAATAGAGTAATTTTAGTATAAGCATAATTAGTATGGTTATAATAAGAAAACATTGTTGATTATATCGTATAGAGCACATGAAGTTTTTTTTAATTCACATCTGCGAGAAACTATTGACCATTGCTAACGAATTTCAGTTATGTATGTTTTAAAATGCGGTAATATTTACGATATTAATCAAAATTTAATGTTAAAACAATTACAAAAAAAAGTATTTCCTTACGCTCATCAGAGTTTTTTTTTTTACCCATTAAGTAAAACTTATAAAGAACCTCGTGTTTTAAATTATTTATCATCGGTAAAACAATTTTATTTCTATTGTATCAATTTACTTATCAAAGAAACAATACAAAAAAAAAATAAAATCAAGAAAATATAAAATAACTATAAATGGCTCAAATATTTTCAAAATATTTTGAACATTTTACTACGTTTAAAAAATGACGTTTTCCTTCTTAATTTTTAGTCTACGATTATTTTTTTTAACTAAATAACAACAAAAAAAATCATTATTTTCGAAAACTTTCCCGTATTTCTACGTTTTTTGCCGAATTCACCCGAACGTTTGAAAAATCAAAAAAAAAAAAAGATGTAATTAATCCTCGACTCGATCCGAAACGCACCAAAAGGGTTTCCCGTCGTTTTTCGATTGGAGCAAGATTTCGGACACACACACACACACACGCGCGCGCGTCACAGTAAAACCAATAGATCCCTCGCTACGCTCAGAACGCAAAAAGCCAACCGTATTATGGGCTCGGGGTAGGGGCGTGTGGTGAAAGGGCGTTATAATTGATCGGGTCCGGTGCGAAACGGCATAAAAACGGTCGGTATTTCGGATCCGCCACTGCCGGATGGACGGACGGACGGACGGACGTAAAGCGGCCTTTTAAGGATAAGCGATAACCGCGTTTGGAGAAGGGAAACGCCGTGGAAAGTCTGTCGGTGTCTGTGGCGTACCGCGCCCGCTCACCGACGGTCAGGTACCGCGGCGGTGGCGGCGGCGGCGGCGGTGGCGGTCCGTATCGCCAAGTCTTGCGTGTAAACCCGACGAGTTTTGATTTCCCACAGGTACCGTTCGAGAAAGAGGACGCGCGGCGCGCGGCGGAGATGACGGCGGCGGTCGCCGATACGTATATAAAGGAGCGAAACCGTTTTCGGCCAACAACCATTATAACAAACGTAACGGCACTGACGAGAGCGATTAGCGAGCGCGGCGCGGAAACCGTACACGGGAACCGTAGCCGCGGCCCGAACCGTTCGGGGGACTTTTAAAAACGGACCGCCCCGAATCGACGCGCGAATTCCGTGTACGATAATGATAATAACACGCCGCGGCCCGTTCGTTTGTCGGGGCGAAAACCGCGCGGCGAACGGTCGGGGCGGCCGCCGGTGGTCGCCGGGCGCACCTACGTACAACTCACGTCCGCGGCAACGCACACGCGTCCGCGCGGTCTGAAAACCGTGGAGCGTCGCGTTCGGTTTAAAAATGCGAATCCGTCGACACACGCGAGGAGACGCCTCCGCGTTCGGACGCCGTCGCGTTCGCATCCGCGCGTTTCGCAGCAAAACCGTTTCGCGCGAACGCGCCGCGCTACCCGGCGAAAAACTGTTCGGAAACCGTTCGCGCGATGCGATTCGCGCAATCGTTATACGTCTTGTTGCCGCTCGGCCGTTTATTTCGCGTTCCGTCCGTCACCGCACTGTTACAACGGTAATTCGCGTATTCACCTCTAAACGTTCAAGAACACCGGATATCCGTGCTGCGCTCGACATTGGCTTGGTCGATGCACGAACAGTTCGTAAAATAGCCGTGCTCTAAAATTTAACATTATATTACGGAAAAGCGCGTTGACGGCGTATATAAATATATATGTAGAAAAAACCGCGCGCGAAGAGCTGCACGGGTCTCCCGTTGATGAATCAAATTTCCCCTGGTTTGTTTTTCATTTGAGAAATATTCTTTGTGAAACAATCTTGTACTATAATAAAAATACAATATAATTTCTGTACTACAACTGCCTGTACATAGTATATATATAATTTTCTAAAGCAACGGTGGTGGTGGGGATCGAAATTTCGAACCTTCAAAATGCGCAATAATAATACTATGCGCGTTCGAAATTTCACTCAGAATCTAAAATGTGAAAACCGGGTGAGATTGTAACACGGAACAATTATAACACTAACGATAACTTGCTCCATAATACTAATACAAAAACGTCAAATAAATACGACAGTTGTTCCGCTGTACAATAAACAACATTTTTTATTTTTTTTTTTTTGTCAAAACTTTAACATTATAATTACCACCGGAGAAAATGTGTTTTTAATGACTGATAGTAAATAAAATGATAAGATTACTTTTTTTTTTTTCTTTTGTAAGGGTTGCATTTTATTCTTTATTTGTGTTATTCATACTAACATAGTCAAAACTTATATAGTTTCTGTGGGTGTTGTTCGAAATACACTAACCAATAAATATTTCCATCAGGGTCTAAATTATTAAACAAATATTGAATGGTGACAATCGTAACATTAAATTGTTGATCAACATTTCATTAGGTTTGATTCATTAACTTTATTTGCACTTTTTTCGTTATAGTTAATTAAACAAGTTTACATTCTAAAATGTATAGCTTCTTTGATTAGGTATCATTTTTTTTTTTTTTATTTAACAACATTTTGTATAGTTTATGTAAATTTATAACAAGTATTTTAATCATTCCAAAACTTTAAAAGTCAAATAAAACCCAATTTATTAGATAAATGTATTTTTATATTGAAAACTATTATTCTATTTTATTATTAATAAAGATTAAATTGAACCATTATAATTGAATTAAATAAAATTTGTTACTTTTGTCTCTTGCTTAATTAAAATTGTTCCTTTTTATTTTTTTGCGGTACAAATATAACAATTTTTTTTTTTATTATTCCTCATTTACGTAAAAACTTGTCAAAATAAAGGTCCAATACTTACATAATATTTATAAAGGTATTAGGTTATTTTAATGACTAAAAATAAAACCAATCAAAAAAAGTTTAAATCATGGCAAATATAGATAATTTTATGTGAAATATTACAATCGTACTCAGTCACAATAAAATCGTAAAAAAATCGAGTTGTAGCCAATTTTAAAAAGAAATAAATTCGTCGTGTTCAAAAATATTAATGTACGTACGTTCCATAGCTGATGATAATTATATAGAAAAACTGTCGGTATTTTATAAACTGATAAATGTTGTGACAAGTCAATGAAACTGTACCATTCTGTTTTCACTATGTTTAAATAGGGATACTAAATACAAAACATAAATTATAATGTAGGTTACAATAATATGTAATATGAACTTACAATTTTGAAGATTTGACACAAAACATCAATAAGTGAATTACGTTTATCTATAATATTGTGTTTTTAAATTAATTAAATGTATTGTTTTCGAATAATGACCCATTGGACTAATTGAAATTCAATTTCAAACAATACGTTGTTTATTGTAAAACAGACATCTAGATGTGTACGTGTTTATTTTAAATAATAATACGACAGGGATTAGATTCTGGCCGATAGAGTGTAATATTGTTAATAACGCAATTTCGATTAGGGTTGGCTTGATTACAAATTACCTCAAGTTCGTTATCGTTCTGAAAATTAGTTTCGGTAAACTATCTCGGATGTCAATTCTCAGGAAATTTGTGTTCAGATCGAGATAATTTTAGACGCGTCCGTATATATAGAAAACAGATACCGAAGGACGAAAATGTATTGTTTAATAATAATTATAATACAAATTGATACTGCTCATGGGTAGGTCACTGTTGTAGGTGGGTAATTGGGAAGTTAAGATGTACTGGTTGGTTTATATACAGTATGTAACGATAAATCAAAGCAATGGGAAAAAAACGAATCCAAGAACAGTAGTATTATTTGTGTTTGTTCCTCTTTTTGCTAAAGTAAACCCATAAATCAACAAAAATCCAAAACAAAAAAATAGGACCAAGGGGAAAAACTGCTGAAAATTTCGATGTACGTTTCGAGTAAAGTTCGAGTTTTTCAGGCGAAAAATTCGCGTTTTTAGGTATACCATAAAAAAAGAATCGGAGAAAACAGAGCATTTTATAATAACCAAGAAGGTGTTTGCTGAAAAAAAAAACACTTCTTTTTAAAACTTAAAGCTTCGTTGTTACATTCCGAATCTAAAATAATTTGGTTTGTACGGTGGACAGACAATAATAAAATATCAAATAAAACAACACGATTGTGGACAAATGTTGTTTATTTATTTCACAGTAATAAGATTATCCGTCGAAAATTTACGGAACACAAATTAAAATTCCAAAACAGAATGTCGAAAAATGAGATAATTTTATCAATACGCGTTTTGTCTGTAGGTGTAAGTAAATGACTGCTTTTCCCTGTTTCGATTTCAAGTTTAAAAAGATGTTTATTACGTAAAACATATGAGGTTCGAATAACAATAATTATTATTATCGGCAGTCCGTTTCGTTTAAACACAACAATAATAATATGGTAAACAATAAAACGTATATTATTGTTTCTGTATTATACAGAATAAGAAATTTAACGACTGCCACGACTCTCGAGTGTAATAATAAATTACTGTTAAAACCCGTTGATTGATTTCCGCCTCGTATTTCTAAAGGTATACGGTTTGATTTAATAGCGTGACTTGCGGTATACTCGGTATGGTTCGCTTATATACAGGGTGGTATTTGTTATCACGTCCCAGCGATTTTCTCTGAGGATTTCAAATAAACACCATTTAACACTATTTTCTAACTGTCATCATTGCCTTTAAATGAATATAAACTTTTTTTTTTTTTTCATTTTCAAATAACTACTCTCCCGTTGCCGTGCAAACTCAAAAAATAAATATAACACGTTTCTCGATATGTTGATACACGCAGATGCATTATAAAATTTAGACCAGAACAGTAGTGAACTGAGAATAGTATTGAATTATGTAGCCATTATTAGATGATTACTCTTCCCTGCCCGTTCCGTTATCAGTGTTGGTTATATTAATAAAATGTATTATTAGTATTACTATTATAAGTATTTATACGTGTTTTATATTATTATAATATGTATACAATGTTAATTAATAATTACAAAAACGGGACGTGTCAAAATTAATTTATTACCGGATTTATATTTATTTACCTTGTATAGATACATATTCTATGTAAAAATGGGACTAGTTCATTAAACCATTATGGAAATATGAACAGCTGGAGTTAGTGTCTAGTGCAGAAAGGGGACAGCACCAGGACAATGTCCCTATTCTGAGCTAAATATCTTAGGAAATTAATGTGACAACGTGGTTTTTGTACAAAGTCACTTATAGGGTTTTGTTCAGATCTTATTATTAACAGCCAACAATTTCGCATCTGTTATTTATTAATGTTTTTTTTATTCGATCTATTTCTGAGTTTGTATTGTAAAAAATATTACACAATATTTTTGATTTTAAAATATTCGTAAATTATACAAAAAAAAAAAAAAAAATGTATAATATAATATTTCACCAAACAGTTTACCAGGAAGCAGCCTACCTAATAGATTCCCACAATGAATTAAAAAATGAACGATTTGAAACGTATGAAGCCCTGCATTCTAAAGAATTTTGTTTTCAGATTTCGGGAAAAATGGCCAACTCGTCAGCAATTTAAATAATAAACTTTAAGATTGAATAAATAACTAAATAATTACATTTCCGAATAACTTAAAAGAATAAAATATTTTTCGCTACAAAAAAAAAATATATATAAATATTTATGTTTTTATTACCATCTTTGTGTTTGAATTGCATTTAAAATGGTTAAATGCAGAATAAGGATATGTCAAACAATTTAAAATGGCTGTCAATCTTAATGTTAAATTTTGGAAAATCGAGATGATTAATTTTTAAAAATATGAACAATAATGCAATTTATTCATTTGTACACCTATCTGCTTTTCAATCTTGCCTAGACAGTTTTTGTACGTTTTGTAATGTTAAGTTTTAGAGACATGTCCCCCTTCTCCAACTAGCGATTTATATGATACTTGGTAGCAAACTCTTTTTTAACTTTACATTGTAAAACTAAGGGGGTATAACTAATAAATGTTAAAGGAATAAGATAGTCATAAAAATAATTTATTATTCTAGCTTCACAAAAACTGGATAAAAATCTAAGTGCCCCCACCTTTCGAAATTTTATTTTGGCTACAGTACTGATTAAAGTGATAAAGGCAGCAACTATTTAAATTAATTGTAAATTCTAATGTCAAAGTGTATTATTTTGAGATGTTATACTACCTACTGTTTATACAGCAAACTAACATTTTTTTTAATACATTACCATATTTTCTAATTAAACTTATTTAATTTCAAAATAAAATGTATAATATTTTTACCATAGGAAATGCGGTATGAACTCAATTTTGCATTTTGTGAGTAACAACACTAAAGTCATAATAGTGCAAGTTTATTATGTTCAACTTAATGATTTTGTATGATGTACGCTATACGTAAATCGTAGGTGAGTGCGGGTTTTCGACGATCCAACCTAACTTAAATAATCTGTTTATCCGTATAATTTTTAGAAAACCGGTAGACTGAGTAAGATTTTACTACTCCCGCGGTTAATAAATTATGTATAAAATCTTTCCTACGCATTTTGTTTTTGTTTTTTTTTTTTTTTTTTTTTTTTTTTTTTTAAGTCAGTTCATTTTACGAATATATCAAAGCTCAAAATCACCTGAGGTTTGAGAACAACATACCACGTTTGTGATAATTGTTTAAACCTGTTTTCGTTTTCGACTCGAGGCATTACTAATCTTTATTTTTAAAATTTAGCTATATCTGAGAGCATTGATGTGTAGGAAAATAAATAAAGCAATGATCCTAAAATCTATATAGATTGAAAGTCATTCACAGTAACTAATTTAATTGCGACAAAAAGAATGTGAACCATTTAACTAGCCCTTTTCCCAAGCATTGTGAAAAAAAAATAAAAAAATAAAATAAATACTATTCGAAATGAATAGATATGTTTTGTGTATCTATTTGCATGTTTTTGTAGCGAATTTAAATACAAACCATCCAACGGTGACAATATTCTAGTACCAGGAAAAAAGTTCGATCGCTACAGTTCGTACTAAAGTTAATGACCTTAAAATGGACACTACACATAGGTGCTCTCAAGACGGCCGTTGAACTTTTGCACTTATATAATAATCCACGGCACAAGCAACGATACAATAGGCATTATAAAACCCGACGGCCAAACCAGTGATAAAAATAAAATATGACGGTGTTGTTAAAAATTCTCAACGTTAGTATTGTAAAAGTGTAGCAGATATACCAAATACCTATACGTAACTTTTTAATCTCTTGCAGTAGTGCAGTGATGTTATTTAAATGTTTGTTTTAAATATGTAAAAGGGTTGTATGCATACGAATACGAGTTAAACATGTTGCATAAATTACCACGCGAATACTTTTATTTTGCCGGGTTTATTTTTACCGTTCGATACTAGACGTTTTGGATTAAAAAGAGTGAATAAAATAACAAACACAAATATACCGTAAAAGGCAAAATTTTTAATTACAGTAAGGACACATGTTTAAATTTTAATGTTTTTCAAAAACGACAAAAACTCATAATATTTCTAAAAAAAATTTTAAAAATTACATGTTAATAAATAATAATTAATTGCATAGTATTAGATACAAGTATTTATCTATAGGTTTTATATATTTATTTTATAAAATATTATAAAAACTCCTGATGCTTAAGAAACTTTTCGTCATTCATAAATACGTGTACAATTTAAACATGCACCCTCTCTGCATTCGACGGTTCATATATTGCGGCCCCAAAAATCTAAACGCGATTTCGTCCGTTCGCCTACAATAACAAGATGGCTGCGTATAAATTATGCTTCGTCACGTTATTATGCATCGGGGGAATTATCTGCAGTGTTTAGGACTCGGAGCACATAAAAATGTAAGTAAACACCGATGTCAAAATATCGCGTGATGTTTGCGTGTTTCAAGAGATCACGCTGTGGTATTACGATGTTTCTCGTTTTTCCGGAGGATCGCGTCAGGCGTTTTACGGCTCGTGTCTCACGTCTCTTACGCTATAATGGTGTACATGTAATAAGTAGAAAATAATAATATTGTTATTATTTAACGGCACGTCGCACGCGTGCGCGTTACAAAATATCTAATGCTCGTCTTTAATCGTTCGATTGGACTGCTACGGTGGGCAGCAATGCACTTATTCGACCCGCAGGACCCCAAATATGTATCATTCTGCGTTAGACATATAATAGTGTGATCGACGGAAGCTATTACCGAGGAAAAATGTTTGCTGGTTCAGAATGATTCAGGAGTGATTAGAGAGTGATTAGGAGTGCACTGTATTGAAATGTGAAACGGAGTTAAAACGTCGTTTAAAAATAAAAAAAATATTTTTGAAATGTATGGCTTATTGATGTATTGCTTATTAACTGTACCGCTTATAAACTAATGACAAAATTATGGGCGGGGAAAAAGAAAAATTTTTTTTTAAACCAAAAAAAATTGCCGTAATAAAAATATGATAATATAGTAAAATTCTAATCATTCTCGTGTCTTCGGTTGCATGAATTATGCTGAAAAGCGGTTTGGTTTGCATACTTAGTATATTTGTATACTTAGACGCATTAGTCTGTCCCTTCTGACATGTATACTATGTCAAATGTCTTGTTTTTCCTATATTATATCGTTCATTATACGAATTCGTTTGCAAATATTTCTGTCCATTTAATCTCAAGCATATTTAAAAAGACCGACATTTTTTGCACAATGGGTGCATCAACTGTTGTTGGTGAAAAGTTGGGAAGATAGGATATAGAGGGTACATTGATTTGAATCTGTAAGCAACGATAAACCATTGCTTACTAAAAACAATTCTGAGTGGAGTTCGGTTCTTTGTCAACGATATGTATGTCATAATATTATGGTAAAATAATTAAATAGACATTATAGTACTTTATATTATATTATTATATACTATTGTATTATTCTATTCGATAATATTTGTTTCATATCGTACCGATTTTCTTGTTTTTCCGGGTTTTTCACATTTTCTGAAAAATATCTTGAGAAAATCGAAATATGATTTCCTTCAGGCAGGCACGTTCACAAGAAAAAAGTTCGGAGAAGGTTCATAAAAATTTTACAACTATCAATATTTATAAAAAAAATATTAAATTTACTACACGAATATAAATTTTCCGGGAGTTTGAACCCTAAACTCTATTTTCGTATACGTGCCCGCCTTCAGGTACCTTCGTACACCGATTTCCTCTCAGAAATGAGTCTGCATCGGACAAAGAAATAAACATCTTTGTAAAACCAATACATTCTTCTCTACACTCAGAATCTGAAATTCCATATTTTCTCGTTTGTTTCTGTACCGGTGGGCTTAGTTTCGCAGTCATATAAAGCCACACTCCACGCTACAGAACAATAATGTGAAATTCCGTCGGAAAAAGGCCTATTGAAAGACCGCCATTAAGATGGGAGGTCTGGGTGTTTGGAATGATGTCAATCTCTGATGGTGCCAAACTGTCTACGCACAGAGAAACAGCAGAGGATAGAGACAGGGAAAATTGTTTATATTTTTATTTGTGGTGGGCATGGTGGTCTCGAACGGCCGAGACCAAGGGAGAAGAAAAATGAGAGAAGAAAATAATAATACCCCTCCAGTCCAAATATTACTATTATTATTATTATTATTATTATATTACGATGACGGGATCCGTGACGAGATTTTTTTATTTATTTTTTTTTTTAAATTTAATTATGATTGCTATATACGTATATTTATGTATACATATATATATATACGTATTATTAACCGTTATTACCGCGAGCCCGGGAAAAAGTTATTATTTAAACGCGTATATCCACCTTTTCGGCGGGCGGGCATCGCTAATGGAACGATCACCGTTGCGTATCGCCCACCACCATCACCGCCGCCGCCGCCGCCGCCACTACCCGCGCCCGGGGTTCGTTCGTATTTTCATTGCCAATATTGTTAACCGCCACCGCGTTTCGCTATTGAACTTTAAGCGGATCATTAAACGCGCGGTCCGCCTCTGTACGGTAATTATTATTATTGCGATCCTGCCGGAACAAACGGCGTGTCACGATTGTTGTGCGCGAGTCTAGGTATTGACGACTGTCACGGGGTAAACGGTCGTTTACTGACGTGCACTGGCCGTATACGACAATTTCCGTGACAAAAATTGTCCACGTATTTTTTCTCCGTTCATACTTTCCGCGGTTACATGACCGTTTAATCGTTTTTAAAGTTTTTCCTATTTTGCTTCGTACATGATTTTCGATGATAAAAATAGTAGGAAATACGACACAGAAATCGTACCGGATTCGAAAATCAACTATACAATGCCGAACGAAACTCGAATTTCATCTAGTGTCTGCGTGAACAACATTCGAGATGGAAAGCCGTCGACGGACGAAACCCTGAAGTAATATTTAACGCTTAGATATGCCAGACATGTACGTTAAGAAATATACGAAAACGTAACCAATATACTAAACTTATTTTGTTACTCTATATTATAGCTATGCGAATAAAATTATGTTATTTTAATCGAAATTACATAATATTTGTATGATAAATGCTCCATTTCGCAGTAATTATTAGCATATGCGCAATATATACACAAATGATTGTTTTTCGTTGCCTACGTTAGTTAACTACTGAACTTTACTTTCGTAAAATTATTTCAAATGGTTATCGTTTCCCTTATAAATTCCTGCAATATTTCGGAGTATTTCTCGTTTAAAAAATTCAATTTTCAATAAACGGTCAAATTTTACGTTTCTGAAATAATAATATGATTATTAGTGGCGTAAATATGTTGGCCTCATTTCTTAGTGGTTTGAGTAATATTTATTTTTCCAATTCACCAATTTTCAAATTGTCTTAGTAACCCCCCCCCCCTTAAATGTAATTTAGTTTGACGTCTTACTTCTTCATATGTGTCTAGTTGCACCATAATATAAGTATTCATTACAAATTTTAGATGTCTACGGTTATTTTTCACTGAAAGATAACAATAAAACAAAATCGATACAAAAAAGTAGATATCAGGTTAATATCACCGTTTTTTAACTATTTTCTAACAAAATTCAGCCTTGAAATTGATAATCGACGGAAGATTTCTGATAGAAAAGTTATTTATAGACATCAAAAAAAAAAAAAAAACATGCATTCTAGTGGAACCAATTAGTTGATTCCATACTGCGTTCCGAATCTAAAGTAATATAAATATAAAATTGAAAAAAATCGATAAAACTAATTTAAAAGAAAAGAAACTGAAAAGACTAAAATTGCAGGACGACGAGATTTGAAATCATTGTAAGTTTATATTTATTTATTATCGCATAAAAACTCGTGTATAATATAATGTATACGCTTAAAACTTAAACAGTTCAACATATTTTATCAAAGGAAAGAAAACCGTAAACGAATTCTACAAGAAATCCTACACGGTTCGAGAAGAATGGATCACTTTGTATAGATCGTATTATTTAGTTTTAAAGTTATTTTTGTTTTTATAATAGCTGATCGGGTGTTTAAAATTATTATTTTGAGGAGATTGGTGATCGATGATATTTGACCAGCAGTCGTCGGGCTTGGGAGGCAAATATTGGCTAGGATGATTCACTCCGTTTCGAATGTTCTGATGGCAATCAGAAAGGATGATTATATTACTTTTTATTTCATCATTTTGTGTTTAGAATACAATAAATCGACAACGAAATTGATGGTTTTTAAAAATATATTGTAGCTATAACTGCATAGCTACTATAAGTAGTGAGAAAACTTATTCATATTTTTATTTTTAAAATAAACGTACATTTTCACTGATTAACAACATACATGAATTAATTTAACAATTCGTTTTTTTTCCTTTTTTGGTAATCCTAAAAAGGACTGTTTTCGTTGTATAAACTAGTTATACTGTCACTGTTACTTCTTTGGGAAGCTGCGATGGTTTTAGACATGTGCAGCACCGGGTCGATGACACTGATACGGCGTATGAAAATTTTTACGCCGCATGAAGGTTGGGCTACGTGAAAACTGTCATCTTCCAGCCCAATACGTTAAATGAATACATTAAATACACGATCTACACATAATATGGATGGGACAAAAATGAAATGAAATACGAGAAAAAAAAAATGGAAATTATAATGGAAAAATATATTGTGTCCATATAGAAGGTAAAGTGAATTGAAATAGCGAACAAATTACACATACATCATGGTAAAACCAACTAGGGTACATTACTCGCTGTTTTTCAACAACTAAAAACAATACACTTAGCAACGCCAAACTCATTCAATTCGTTAGGTTTAATCTTTGATAATGTTTCAGACTTTTAGAGAACATATTATTTAATAAAAACTATCGACGTTGCGGTTTGCACGAACTGCAGACGCCTAACTAGAAAAAAAAAGTATTTTTTTTTTTAAATTTTTTCACAAGGAATTCATAATTATTCGAATGCATGATAAAAATCGTGGATACAGCTATAATAGTAATGTTATAATATTACGCCTTGTTCGAAAAATATACCGATAACCTGTTTCACCTAAGATGAAAGTAAATTTATTACATTTTATTTACGGTTTTCTCATTACAAGTGTAATCTTATCGCTAGTGTTTCGTAAAAATAATAATATTTTAAAAGATAATACTCTGCATAATTCGCCGTTGTCTTTTGTCCTTGAGTTTTTCTAAAACCAGTGGTCTTATTTTTTCTATGTCCGTTATGTAATAATAATAATTGATATAACGGCTCCGTCATCCGTCTAGACGTCTGGCAATATAGAATAGAGTTCGGAATTTGAGAAAATAATAATAATTAGTTCTATGACAAAGATAATATTACATATATTTATTTTAAACGATATTGTACATTTTCCAAAATCATCGATCTAATCACAAACATATTTCATCCCTTTTTATAGAACTACCGATCATTTTAGATTTAGAACGTATAATTTAGAAGATTTAACTATAAAATGTGTTAATTTTTTTTCCTGTGTCTGAGCAACTTTTCCTTTAGAAGTATCAAATATAGTTAAATTTATCTAATCGGTACACTGAGGAGGTCATTTTTTGATTTCCCAAGGGGTTTTCATAACAGTTGAGAAAAATCGAAAAATGGCAAATTTTTGCCAGCGAGACGATACGGATTTAATTAGTTTTTTTATTTACATACTATATTTTTTACCAGAAATATTGCTCCAATAGAAAAAACCAGTAAGATACTTTTTTTTTCATTTTAAATTCACATTCTCACGAAAAAGAAGTAAGTTTTTGATTTTCCAGGTAATTTTTTAAAATTATTGGGAAACCTCAAAAAGACAAAAAACGAACAAATTTACGATGTATAATAATTTCATTACTTTAAATTTTTATGCGGGATATTTTCTACCATAAATGTTACTCCAAAATAAAAACATAATGTGACCTTTTTTATTGAATTTTTAATCTTATTGGTGAGTAAAAAAGTCTTAATTTTAATAATTGAGCAAAACCGAAAAAAAACGTAAAAAAACGAAAAAATTTATGAAAATAATTCTTTATTATTTTTAATTTTTGTTTTTGTTAAAAAAATTTAGTTAATTATATTCTTCAAGACTTGAGATTAAGACAGAAACCTTATATTTACTTTAAGTAGACTTGGTGAAATGTTCAAAAAATATAAGCGACTTTTGAAAAATGTATAGACATTTTTATTTTGTTAGGTTTTCACGTTATTTTTATTGGTACTTTGTGATTAAAGTTGTTAAACTAAACAAAATGCTTGAAAATTTGACAAGAATTTCATTATAAGTCGCACTTAGTGGTAAAAAAATAGTGTTATATAGTATATATATATATTTTTCATAAATATTTTAAAATCAAATATTGACAAAAATCGTATTACGCCTTTCAAAACATGTATAACCGAACTTCACGCCAAATGTTTTTTCGTTAGCAATAGTCAATGGTCTATTGTTGCTTACAGATATTAAATAACTTTTTGTATCCATTCTTCCCAAATTTCCACCTACAACAGTGGCTCAACCGTCACCAGTATCAGCTCTTATTTTGTTAACTTTAATTTAATGCATAAATGCTCGTTTTTTTAGTGCATAACCATCTAAATCACAGTGATAATAGATATTTGTTTTTTCGGTTTTTATCACAAATAATAATATTAAAAGTTTAAATTTGATAAATGTACGTAGTTCAAATGGCGTAATTAACTGGTGTGTACCTTGCAAAATACATTTTATTTCCATTACTTCTCTTTTTCTACCTGTCTAGCAAATATAATCATAAAATTAATAATATTATAACGAGAGTCACAGTATATTTTAAACATTTTTTTGATCAATTATATCGTTCCGTCCGACTGAGTCGACTGAGTACTTATTGTTTTGTTCTTGATATATAATTATAGTGATTTTTTTCTTTTCACTAATCCATCTATGAGTTATTTCGGATATAAAAGAAAATGCCAATTATTTTAATTAAAAAATCATATCGGAGATGTATCCAGAAGTTTCAAAAGTAGACGGGAGGAGGAAAGTTGAATAAATACACCTAATTGAAATTGAATAAAGTTATTAAATGTATATTATGAAAATTATTATTACCATTGGATGAAGATTTCACATATTTCGAGGTAGGTACTGTGTAAAAAAAATAAAATCCTTTTTGAATAACCGTAAAAGTGATTTTTGAGAAAAAACACATTTTGTAAAATTATATAATATATTTTAAAACAGTATATGGAGATGAAACATAAACACTTTCAAAATGTGTTTTATGACCAATCATCGTTATATCAATAACATGATACTAATATAAGTACTATCAGCGTTGGTACGACCACATATGATATTGACATATTATTAAAACTCCCATCAGCCATCTTTACTCATTATTCATTGACTTCAAACAATTCGAAGTATTATATTATTACTCGATAATGTTTATTTAGAAGATACGGTTAATTATTTAAATCACTTTTGATAATATTTGTAATAAAAAAACTGTGAGTGACTCTCTAGGGGTAATAAAAATGGATAGAGGTATAGGTAAGTATATAATTGTTGGTGATTGCTTACACTGTTTGCTATATCATGCCAAATCACTGTTTAGAATTAATATGACTTCAGGACCCCCCTTAGAAAATGTTTGATAATCCACCACTGGAGGTAATAACATTATTAAGTGATTATCTTCCATTAGTTTATTTAATATTTATTTATAAACTTTAAAGAATAGCAACAACAAATTATTTCGTATGAATTATTACATAAATACGGATTATTTTCTACGTAACAATGATTTAATAAAATAAAAATGAAAAATTATAAGTAAAAAACGCAATAGTATCAAATATTGTATCAACAAAATATATAGATACGGATGCCATGTTCAGTAAAGGTCAGTTTTGGTTATTAAAAATACATTTATTTCCAGCAGTCCCCGAGGACCCATACAAACAATTTCTCTCAAGGATTACCCCGAGTATCACGTTTGTCCCCTAATATCTATTTTTCTTCTTTGTGGCATATGCAGTCATTATAAAAAAGAGTATCTCGACAAGTATAATACCCGTCAGTTATTTTCAACTGAATAAATTCGGAAAATTTAAATTTCGCTTTTTAACGTGATTATAATAATATTATAGATGTTTAAACTAAAATAAAAATAGGAAATAACTCGCACAATGGATAGACAACCGTGTTGAGTGGAAAGTATAAAAGCTAATTTATTTTATCTATCGAAAACAACGATGAATCATTATTAAAATCAAAAAACGATTCTGGGTGGAGTAGTATTGGTATTGTATTAGTCGTGATAAGGTTTAGATACCCATACATTTTAAAAAAGAGCTGACACTGCCGATGGGTGCACCACTATTTTAGGTGGGATATGTGCAATGATAAATCATGGCAAACGAGTTGTATTATTTTCTCAAGGAAATTCAGAAATAAAAAAAAAAAAAATTAAGTAAAACAAATCAATTTTTCAAATATAGTACCATTTTCCAAAAATGTCCCATGTATTATGGTAAAGTATGAAAAAATCTAAGCATTTTTACCGAAAATGTGTTGACCAAGAAAAAGAAAGGTACAAATGATTTTGGTACGTAATAGCTTCTTCGCTAAACTAAGAAATTACAAGTTATTTAGTCTTATTCAAATTTAACGGTTTGACTCTTAGATCAATGTTAATATAAACATTCATAAGTTATATGAAAATAAAACGCGTATATTTTACTATAAAAAAATGAAAATTGTAAACTTATAGCTAATGAAATAATTTATTTAGTCTATACCATCAATTTCGAATAATAACACAAATTTGAATGTGCATCTATGAAAGCACTAGTTGATTTCAGCCTTAATTTTAAGTAAAACGTTGTTTTGATTTTATAAGAATATTCCTAAAGATTTTCGAATGTTATCGATAATTTTTAGTATAGTTGCGTGGTTTTATGATACGCATTCAATTTAATATATATTACAATATTCACACTATAAGTAGGTTTTTGCATACCATTACTTATTGTGAATATATATATATATATATGTATACATAATATATAATATATTTATATATGACATGAATACACGTATTCTTAAAAACAATTAAATGTACATTAACCTACCTACTTTATTTACTCCTTCAATTAACGTTCTATAGTCGATATTTCGGTCTACAAACATTTATGGTGCTCTCGAATTTCCCATTACATCGCTATTTTAAGATAAATATAGTAGGTACCTGCGTACAGATGTGTAATAATTTTAATTATTTCCTATTGAACGCGGTAATACAACGCCCACAGAAGAGAGAGTTTAGTTTTTAGATTTAATTTTATTAAAACAGAAAACAGAGTGTGCGAGTGCCGTTTTTGGTTTATTATAGAAGTGGAAATTGAACATTTGCAAAAAAAAAAAATAAAACAAAAAAATAAAACAAAACAAACGAACAAAAACTTCTCGAGTAAAATATTATTAAAACTCATCGTATCTAATGGTGAACGTCCCCGGGGATAGTGTGTTTTGTCAAGTGGAAACCATAATATGAGCCTTATATTCTCACGGTCTTATAGAAAATGCGCGAATGGAATACGCGATTTCGCAAAATGCAAAAACGTAATGCAATGTGTTAAGACCGCCGTCGGCTATATTATTATATTCAATGAGCTTGGGGGATAATAAATGTAAATAAACGAGAAATATGAGACGGAGAACCGAAAAAAGAAACTTTGATATTGATTAAACGTCTGAACCTCGATAATTTTACAGCGAGTTTTTGAAGCAAAAAACGGTATCTAATCCATATATAAGTATTACAATATAATAAAAAATAGTATAGATAACACCATTATCTTGTGCACTGTAATTTTTGATGTTAAATACATAGTCTATAAAATTGAATTAAACCGAATTTGCGACGTTTTAAAATATAACACAATTTTTATATTTTGTAAAATATTGATAAAGTATTTCTCCAAACGTCAAATAATGTTCCAATTTAAAATGCAATCTAAATTTGTAATACTTTAACACAATTAAAACACACTGCGATTAACAAAAACGCAGATAAATAATAATAAGAATCAAAGGCATTTATTCAATTAAACCGAACTACTTATCTATATAATATAATATCTATAACCTCTTATCGTTATCGGTATATAAACTGTAACTGCAGAACCGTAAGTAAAGTAAAATGCAATCTTATTGAACGTAAATACCTAATTTAAATGACATTAAATAACATATATTTTACGTCATGTGAGAGGCGAGTTAATATTATTATTAATTATGCAGTGATTTGGGCTTTTCAATGTCTCGTAAAATTATATCTGATCACGCATACTAATATCAACACAAATATTTTAGGTACTTGTACTACAGATATCTACACTTTGAATAAGACGCACAGGTAATGGTAAATTATATACAGTCTGAGTATGTTGATAGTTAGTTGGATTGATACAGCAAATGCAGCTATTGCATACAAATCCGGAATTAAGGATTTTACGGGTATCGAAATCTGAATCGTGAAAATCTAAAAAGTCATTTTTTTTAATTTCCACAAAACATAGAAATTCACAATAGAAATCGATAGTTTTAAGCAGTTGATATCTATAATTCAGTCATCCTTTGAATTTCGATTATGACGACATTCAAAACACATAAAAAAATATTGCCCTTCTTAGAAAACGATTGAAATTCCAACATTTACAATAACATCGAATAAATCTTAAATTGCAATGGAAATCTAAAAAAATAGATTCTAAAAAATCGTCTCATACCTATAAAAGATGGTAGTATTCTTGCTATAACCTACTTTTTTTTCATTTATCCTTTTAATGTTTTGCGTAAACCCTATAAAATAATAAGTATACAAAGAATTAAAACATAAACAATATTGTTCGGTAAATTTAATAAATACTTACTGTATGGTATATACAAAATACGCGTTTTCTAAAAAATCTTATATACTGTTATTATAGATAGTTTGTAATGTACAAACACAAGGTTTTTAACTAAATGAAATATTCAATAAAAAATGAGTACGT
The DNA here is from genome assembly GCA_902439185.1 of Cinara cedri. Classification (NCBI taxonomy): domain Eukaryota; kingdom Metazoa; phylum Arthropoda; class Insecta; order Hemiptera; family Aphididae; genus Cinara; species Cinara cedri. The sequence continues at coordinate 27,332 of CABPRJ010001429.1, forward strand.
TATAACAACGCCGTAATAAAACAATTTAGATGATTATTTCATAATTAAACACTTTTACATTATCAACCATGGTATTATATGACCAAGGACTCTTGGTGTTTAACGAAATAAAATATACCGACAATTAAACGAAACATTAATCACTAAATTACCGTATGGGATTTATTCCAGAAACCCTACTTCCAAAGTTCATTTTGAAATTGTTTAGTGGTATTATTTCATGTTACTCTTTTTATCATAGTATGTAGCTCGTGTAACAATCGATGAAACAATACGGACCACGATAAAAAAGATACACAATTCTTTTTTTTTTTCAAATAATGACCTCTAAAGATTGTTGTCTTCCGTCAATAAAACCGTTAAAACATATATAAATTTATATCAGTATAACGAAATAAATAAATAAATTCTATATTCTAAATTCAACAAATTCTAGAAAGAATTTGCTAAACAAATCGATAATGTATCGAAATGAAAACGTCAAATTATGACATTGTTTTTTAAAACATATAGGTAGGTGGTGAAGATATTAATATCAGGGATTTCATATACTGTGAAAAAGACGACAATTATATGAAAATGCGATGTCGGTCTTTGCTACGTATGAATTGAATATAGAACAAAAAATCAATTAGGGCAAAATATGGGGTCATTCGCTCTAGGCAAGGACTATCCGGTATCTTTTTTCTTTTAAGCAACGGTTTCGTAACCGAAACGATTTTCAATTCAGAGAGAACGGGGGAGGGAGGGGTTATCCCCCCATAAAATGGTGAAATTGAAAATAAATCTAAATGTTAATTGAACTTTCTAGTTATTTTGATTGTAGGTATTATTTTCCTCGAATGTAGACCTATTTTTCCGATAAATCTCTAGATAATGAAACATTTTTCAAATTATTTAATTTATGTTTTACAATAATATCACATTACACTGCATTATTGATTATTAAAATACTACAAGGTAAAGTTTGACGAGCTCCTAAAAATATTACACTATTGCAGAAGTGTGAAACATTAGCGATCCGTCCCCCCCCCAACCGCCCAACCGGTCCGTTTTACTTAAGTCCCTGATTATTATTCGATTTATATGGTTTTCACTTCATTTCTTAACAATAATAACATCGAACAATTTCTAAGAAATTATCACATTACGGTTGACATTTTATATTCCATAGGTAACCGCGGTGCACTAACACCGAGTTGTTCGAGTACTCGACTTAACACGTTTACTCCACTGTTATAAAATATATTAACTAATTATATTTGAATATTTTTAAACCCAGATAATTCCGATAGATTGTTAACGAGATTATTGTATATTATGCAAATAAATTCACTAAACAAATCTTGTTAAAATTAATTTTTTAACCAATGAAAAAAAAGTTTATTGTAACTAACTCCCTTATACACGCAATGTAAAAGGTATTTTAAATTGTACAGAATACAATGAAAAATAGGAAATTGATTCTATAATATTTAGGATTGATCTAGTAGTATTCACTATTAAAGAATATGTAACTACTTGGTGTATGTCTTATATGTGCTTAGAAGTTCAGTGTCAATGCATAAAGTGGGCTTACACAGAATAAATATAGGTTAGTTCAAGAAAATAAAACTTAAAATATTATTGAATACATTGAATGAAGAGATTTGTAATGAGTGATCAGAAAAAAACAATAATTTCCACACGACAAAAAAAATTATAATGTTCAAAATATTTTAAAATTTTACTTAGGCTAGACTATGAACGGGATTGTCTGCTAGTCAGTTGACTATCTAGTGTAACGAGAGTAAGGGGTACATAAATTGCATACTTAAATTTTGGAATAGTTGGTGGATCTAAAAGAAAACATAAGGGTTCAAAGAAGCTGTATTCAAATTATTGGCAGTTCAAAAAAAAAAAAAAAAAACATCAATAAAATCAATTTCATAATGTACAGCCAGTAAATAAATTGAAAGAGATAAACTAAATGACATCCTTTTTTTTTTTTTTATAATTACAATTTACAAACTGAACTCACTTTTATTATCATAAAAAAAAAAAACATGATTAAATCATATTCGTTGTTCAAATTCTAATAATAATTTTAAATTATACACTTCGATTGTGAAAAATTATTTAATGTCAGAAATTAGAATAATTAACAAGGTGCTAAAATTAATTTAATATTATAATAAATAAGTCAGAAAATAGAACGTTAATCTAAAAAAAAAACTTTAAAATTAATTTGTAATAAACCTTCCGATTTATTAAGAAATTTAACAGAATGTAAGCAGATAGATAGCATTAATTATTTTATAATTTTTAAGTAGGATAAATGGCAAGTATCATAATACTATTAGGTATGCTACTAGGTATGTTACTACTCTCGAAAAGTAATAAAAACCCTAAAATGTTCACTACAGCTGTGACTTAATGAAATAATATTTTTTTTTTAATATGAATCGTTCTAAAAATTGATAACACGAAGTACAATATCATTTGATAATATTTTATTTTATTTATGTATGAAGAAAGTGAATAAATATTAATTTTAAAAGAAATTATCAAAAAACTTGACTACGAGAATATGTACAAAAAAGAAAGAAATACTTAATATGAATTAGAAAAATGAAATGTGTTGTAAAAAGCCGTCCAGGGTTAGAAATACTTGCTATGGTGATAATTGTTATTTAATGATAACTTGAAGTCAGAAGCATTTGCCCACGACTTTTTTTCTTCTTTTTTTTCTTTCTTTCATTTTTTCAACGACATTTAATTTTTCTACTATCTATTATTTTTATCTTTTCGTTCACTTTTTCCGCAATTGGGTTTCTAAATTTTCTTTTCATTATTTATGTATATTCGAATTATTTTGTTTTTACGAAATTGGGATTTTTTTTAACTATTTCACTCCCTCCTCTGTGTTAATTTGTTAAAGACATCACTAATTAACTTGTAGCACTGTCAAGATGAAGACGAATCTAACGAAACGTTATTTATTAAAATCCGTTCGGCCATTTAAACTCTACAAGGTAAAAGGGAATGTTGCATACACACATTATATTTATTGAAACACATGCGTAAAAACAGTCGGATAAAAAACCCACCTTCTTCGCACCGTGGGTGTGCTTGTATTGTAGGTGGACAATTACAAAGTTAGAATACATAGGGAATAACCCTATAAACTCTCTATTTCCGTTAATATCGACCCTAACGAAAAAACGTTTCTGATCGGATTTTGATTAAACATGTTTTGAAATACGTGGCTTTTTGAATTTTCGTTTGTTTCGATTATTAATTTAGTAGTTGTTTCTGATGGAAAAGTTGTCTAGTTGGTATATTAAAAAAGGTTTTTTTTGGTTCTCCTTGTTTTGTCGGTAAGGGGGAGGGGACAGGATTATTTACACAATTTACGGTTTCTAATATTTTCAATTTCATTGTACTGTTGTAGTTTATTAAAAAGGACACGGAATTCAAATCACGAATCAAATGCTTATATTAGCCCTTTACAGACGTGATACAATTTTCAAAACATTCTGATAATCGTTATAATCATGGCATTTCGCATACTGTTTTCTGGTTTAAGTGATTTAATTTGCTGTATGAAACGTGATCGAATATTGGATAATTCAATCTAGTAATAGATCATTTTCTAAACAAAATTATTTTCCCGATAATAATAAACTGTAAAAAATTCCAAAAAAAAAATGGTAATATATGCGGTACAAATGTGATTATATTGGTCTATTGAGAACATTCGTTAATCACGAACGTGTACGAATTTTAAAGAACAATATTATCGTATCGGGTAATTATACACTTACTTTTTCGTCACGCATCGATATTACTAACGGTGTTTTAATGGCTAATACTACGATAGTAATATAACTAGTATTGTCCCCTAAAATAGTTGACAAGAAAAATAAAAGTAAATTGGTTGCATAATTACTGCATTTTTTTTTTTTTTTTATGACTTAAATTGGGTATCATATGCGCGCGAATGTGTCCAGGTTTTAATTATTTTATTAAATTATCATTACATCTAATACAGACCAACTGGCGTAGTGATATTTATGCGATTTAAATAAACAGTTAATATTACGCAGTGAAGTAAAACATTTCAGTGCAATTATATTTGCGTTAACGAAGGAAAACAATAATGCATTTTCATAATAATATACTCGGATGAAATAACAGGAAGACAAACGGTGCAACGATTGAAATTAATTATTAACTCCGGCATCACGAATTATGTATTTTTGAAGTAAAAACGGCGAAATAAATGTGTAATGCAGATCGAAAGTTTTGGGATAAATCCGAAATTTTCAGTAAATAATGTAATATAAATATTTGTTTGTACGTGTTATTTACGACGCACTATCGTTTATCGCGTTTCCTTCAAACGAAATAATAATAATAATAACGGTTCCTCCATTCTCGTTCTCTTGAAATTACTAGTTTTTAATAAATAATAATAATATATACGTATCTATACTTTGACATTTCACGCCGTTTCGAATTTTTACCAATAAATAAAATGTTCTGAAATGCATTTATTTATTACAATATATTTGACGGGCGAGTATAAACACATTCTCGAAAATTCGAATATTCTTTTAGTAAACGTCATAACGGAGTCTCGAAAATGAACAAAATATGAAAATTGAACGTGTCATAGATAAAAATAAAAAATAAGAAAATAACTAAATAAACAAAACAGTAATTCGTCGTCGAGTCGAGAAATGCAGGTGTTGGTATGATATTTTAACAGATTTGACGCGTAGTTATATTACCAAACAAATTTAACTAATAAAAAAATTAATAGATTATCGTTTCAGTATTAAAATATAGTATTATATGCACAGCGTATCCACGTTGTGTTACACCTAATGTTTCACTGGTTTATTCGATGAAATAATGGGTGTTAAATTAAATATTGCGAAAGCAAAGTAATGATGAAATTTTAATGGACTTCTAAAGGTTAAATAACCGGGACGAGATATGTTTTCCAATTCAATTTCGCCATAGTAATGATTAATTTGTCCGTCTACGAATCATTTTTCAATCTCTCTGCTCGCCCTCTTAACGGACATTTCCTCTTGAAATTTTCATTTTTGCTCTCGTTTCACCCTTTTACGTGATGTTATAAACATTCCCCTCTACGACGTCTAGAAATTGCCAGAAACTCGAGCGAATCAATCTCGACAACGCCAGTTGGTTATTATATTACGTTTACATCAAAAGGTCACGGCGTGGCATCGTCCGCGATTTCATTACACATAACTAATAAGTAATAACGCGCGTGAATTGTGTTGACGGTAAAAACGCAGATGAAGACGTGCACGAATTAAAAAAAATAATATAATAAAATCGAATGGTTTATATACTGTCGTTTGATAATTTACACGACATAATATTATTACGTGTATTTGAAAATTTAACTGGTGCATTTTCAAAATATATTTTTCATAGTGATATTAATAATATTTAGGTTTTTCGGTTTGCGCTGGCATTAATTGTGTGTATTGAGTTTTATCTAATCAATGTTGATAGTATCCCTATTTATAATACTCGTATAAGCGACAATAGAGCTGACTTTAAATCATCTATAGCACGCTTGTAGTGAATACGCTTTCACGTGTTTGCGTGAAATTATAAAACTCGAATTAATAAATCCGCGTACTTCAAAAATCCGTGTACACATATAATTTACATGTATATTTACGTTATTTTTCACGTATTTTCCACAACACTTGAACACGTGAACACGGGTGGTAAGTTCACGTTTATTAAAATGTACAAGTGAGTACTTACAAATTTTTTCATTCATTATGTACACGGACTCCGCGGTAATAATTTACGTTTTCAATCGAGACCTCTAGTTGATACTGATGACCATTAAACCTATTTCAATATTGTCATTTTTTTTCTTTTTCAAACCAATATTTTTTACGTAAATAGTATATATTTGTATATCGTGCTCAATCCCCGAATCGGTTTTGTTACCGTGGTTAATCAGTTTAGTATATGCGATGTAAGGGCAGCAGAGATATTTTAAACGCGATCGAGTGGTCACCGTGCGGATATTGCGAGAAAGAAAGAAAAAAAAAATGAACATTTGAAGAGCGTTTTAAGTACCGTAATAATATTCGTAACCACCATAATAATATATAGGGCCTGGAATTATATGCACTAGAAACGTACAAGATATGCATTTATGCACTTATTATAACTCTGATATGCACTAAAAACATGCAAAAAAATATGTTCATACTAGTTTAAATTATTTAATGTAAGAATGTATAAAATAGATAAAAGAAAATATATTGAATAAAAAATGTGTAAAAAATTTGTCTCTAAATTCCAAAATATATTTACAAACAGACTATTTTACTTTTGGTATTTTAGTATGAAACTCGAAGTACGATTGTACAAAAACTGAACCATTACTAGTTTTTCATTATCGGGGATAATGTTTGTGATATCTACAGCAAACTTTATCTCACTATACGAGTATAGCGAGCTCATCGACAAAAAGTTATTAATTGGCATTTGGCCGATACGTCAACTAACCGATATATGGGGGTTAACACAAATTTTCGCAAATACAAATTGTGAATATATTCTAGGTTAGATATTAATACTATTAACTCGATGCTATTTTTTTTTTTTTCAAAATATGCATTATATTTTTGAAAAATGCTAAAATATGCACAATAATCAAACATTTTCCGAGTATGTAAAATTATGCAATATCAACTTGTGCATACCAACACATTAGACTATGATTCAAATGTGTGTCTTGTCTAGCTGATTTTGAATGTAACACATAAAAGCATGCAAATGCACACGATTCCGTTACCTGATAATATTATATAGTACATAATGTATACCGCGATAATAATGACGTATACATGTGTGGCCACTGCGGGTGTTTGATCGGTATACCGCGGGTGGACGTTTCGCGTATTTCGCACTGGCACGCGGACGGATGTATCGGTAGAACGTTATGATATCGCGTTAAACTGTACATTACACCGAGGCGTACACCCGCGCACCGATATATTATTATTATTATTATTATTATTGTTATTGTGTGTCGATAGACGGCGCTATTGAATCGCAAAGGCGGCAAACGGCGACGGAACTATTAACCGGGCGGGGAGAAATTATTAAATTATTACGAGAGTTTGTCCGGGTCACAGAGTATACACGGAGATACGAACTAACAACACCTAATTGCTTAGTTAAGACAGTGAAGTAACCAATAGGGCAGACATGCCGGTATGACCGCAAATAAAATAAAAAAAAAACATGTCTCGGTAAACGATTGATTGAAAACACAAATGCGATTTATGTGATTTATCATAAAACAACAATGAAATATGATAATTAAAAGGTCCCGGGCCCGCGTCTGATATCGGCGCGCGTGTTGCGCCGTGCGCCCCGGGACGAGACGGAGAATCCCGACGGTTTTATAACACATCAAAACGTCACCGAGATATTATTCCGGCGAGCCCGCCGCCTTCGTCGTCCTCTCGTCGACGGCGACGCGTCCTCATAAATGATATGTTATTTTAGCCCGCGCCAGTGTACATAATATTATGGAACGCACTGCGGGGTATTATAAGGCATTCACTATCAAGAGCTTAAAATGTTTACTCGTGAATACGAGTGTAAATTGAGTGACGACGGCGTGTGTATAATAACATGCGTCTGCGCATCGTCTATATTACTATCGTTATTATAATATCCGCATTCCGTGTCTCTTATAATATAATATTACCTATGCGAACGTAATGCGTTGTCTTACACGGCGTGCGGTTGAACGCCGCGGACGCGACGTCTCCGGGGCGTCTGCCGGGACACCGTGCACCTACACCGTACGCTGCGAATACCAGACGCGCACGCTGTAAGCGACTATCCGATACCGGGCACGTGCGAATTCGCTCTTGTCGCCGGGACTCGTGTTCGTCTTTCGATCGGATTCGGAACGGGGGCCGCCGTCGCCGCGGGCGCCCGTTTACCGAACCCGTTTCGACGTTTCGCAACGAGACCGGGCTGTGTAACGGACACGAGTCGCCTCGAAAGTTTGCCGAGCTGTAACGACGACAATTATAGCGTTGCAAATGTCGAATGCCACGGATCGGAATTGATTAACCGGATTTTGTTCTGCGACCCTTTTGAAAACGAAATCGTATAAATAAAACGCCGTTGTACAACCTCCGTCGATCGTTTTGCTCGGAGCGTGTTTACAGAGGACTAAAGTAACTGCAGTCTAAAAACGTCCGTGAATTAGTGGTTTTGGGAAAAAGTAGGATGGGTTCAGGGACCTTAAAACGGTATTTAAGGTAAAAGCAGTCAGCATCCTCCCCCATTCACGACAAAACTTCTGGACACGTTGCTGATTTTACTCTTAAGAAGATACCCGTATCAAAGGAACAAAATTCTCCGTGTTTCAATAAAATACAATTTGTTCTGAAAATTTGCATTTTAACTTTGTTTAAAATTGAATATGTTACATCAAAGTTACTATCAAGGAAAACGAAAACGAAACTTTGTATAACTTATTTACGTCCTATAATTTTGTGTACTTTTGATACTTGATCGATAATAAAGGATCATAAATTGAAGTACCTAGTGTTTGAAAGAAAGATATACGGACTCACGCTGAACTTGGAACCGGGAATGTACTTACATCCGAAGTTCAAAAATATATTCAAACGAACGAATATTCAAAGTTTTTTGAAATCTAAAAGACAAACGAAGACGGGAAATGAATGGTAGGCAAAGGATAAACTGATATAGTATTACATAAGTAAAACTACGGACGATACACCAAAATCGCGCAATGATGGAAAGATCAAGTAAACAAATTATAAGATGGAATAACGATGTAAGTGACCATCACTATTAGAAGAAATTAATAGAAACAACAGAATGCTTCCGTAGCCTGTATAATTTCCTCTCCCCCTAAAAATATCAACTTTCAAGTATTTCACCGCTTCAATACACCTTAGAAAAAAAACGAAAATAAATAACAAAATATAAAAATTACATTTTCAATTATATTTTTTGCCGTATCCACAAAGTTACTATTGTTATTTACTAGTGACAATTGTTAACCGCTTATACCTTATTTTTCTTTTGTAGTTAGTCAACATTCTTTTTTAACATATTATTCTACAGAATGTACAATAATAAACTAATACAGAAAAACTTACAGTACAGAATTTTTATGGTTTAATCGTTATTATATTATTATAAAAAGACAACACAGGTGAACGGTCCTGTAAAAATAATATAATCTCTGCGTAAAATTTTTCATTACATAAATAGTAGGTAGGTAGGTAAATATTAAGTTTCTATTTCGGGAGATTTAATTAAAATGTAAGTTTGTAGTTTCTCTTACGCGTAAGTTATTATGCAAACAAGACAATTTTGATCAGTTAAGTTAGTTGCTAATACCCTTACCTTACGTACCTTATATACACATTATATTTGTATTGTGTAACTAAAATAATACGAGTTAATTTAGTTCCATGCTAAAATGATTGTTTCGGTGCAATAAAAACACCATAATGTGTTTGTTAGCATAAAATAGTAAACGTTTAATGTTATTAAAACATAAAGTAATAATATAATATATTATAACAATATTCGAAAATGTTAACGATACATATTAATGAAAAGATAACATTCATAGAAGTGCATAATGTAATATTATTTTCATATTTAAGTGAAAAAAAAAAAGGATTTACACCCTGTTTCTTGTGAAATATTAATATTATACTGCAGTAGAAATGTTTTCATGTTGACATGTATTGTAGTGAACAAAAAATAAAATTGCCTTTTGCAAAAAACTGCGTATAATGTATATTTAAAAAAGGGATACATTATATAGGTTGAACTAATTTGTGTACCTGTTTATATTAATTTGTATGTTAACCAATAGCACTCTAACTAAATGTTTGATTTATTAATAAAATTTACTATTAACAAATCTGAATGCAATACTTTGATGAACATTTCCATAAATTGTTGAATTGTCGTTTATATTTGCTCACTCGTAGTTACCCGTCTTTAAAACGATTTCGGCAAACATATTCCCTCCATATCTTCCTATCACTTGTCAAGAATCGTCAAACTGTAACTGATTCTATTTGTCTTATGTTTAAACTTATTTCATTTTTTTTATTTTAACCTAGAGCGTCCTATTGGTATTTTACCAGCTGAAAAATTACATTGTTTTATTTTTACGACAGCTATGACCAGCCAAAACTAGCCTTTTTTTTAAAATTTCATTCACCAACTATGCTAGAGTACTTCAATATTCTCGTTGTATTGGATTTTCTACTGTTTGATGTTAATGTCCAAAAAAGGGGCCGAACATATTTCTTAATATTTGTTGATTTTTCGAATATTATTAGAATCATTTCCTGTATTGTACTCATTGTCCATATTTTGCTCCCATACATCCTACAACAATATAAATGGTTAAATAAAGTTAGATTTCAGACCTTTTTATTTTTATTATTATTATATTCTTGACTTCACTATCTTGTTTAGTCCGTAATAGCATATTTTTCTTGATTGCATCTTTCAATTTGAATATCGCTCTTCAGGGGTAATGCGTGACGATATTGCTAGATATACGGATAATCATTCATATTTAGTCATTTATATTCAAAATAGTTAATACGAACTATGAATTTATGAATTTATTATAGTTAATAGTTCTATCCAGATCACTGTTTACAGTGATGTATTTTACGTTTTTCTATAAGTAAGATATTAAAAATGATGTAAAAAAAGAACGAAAATCTTTCAATATACAATCTACAAATAAAAATGACCAAAATATCAATATTCTTATTTTGATTGAAAAATATTTTATTCTATTCGCGAAAAAGAAAATTAAACACAATGATATCGTCGGGGGATCCGAAAATAACCGTAATAAAAATAATGTGTACCAAACTCAACTCGAAAAATGCAAATTCCTTACAGTATAGCTCCCTTAGCTTATTGTTTTTTTTTTTTTTTTTTATTTAATTTTTTTTTTTAAATTACTGACAATTAGTCGTTTCTCTCTGTAATGCAGGCACATGGTGAATTAAGCTTTGCAATTATTATTATAACGAGGGGTACGTCCCGCGGAGGGAAACAATGAGATTCCGCATGAGAAAGATATTTTTCGATTAATTTGAAGGGATGAAAAAATGTATTATACAATTTTTTTGTTAATTTTATTAAACATATTAATAAAAAAAACTCTGAATATTTTCGTTTGTGTTTAAAATATGATACTGTTCAATAGAGCTTTATTTTAGAATATATATATTTTTTTAAAAACAGGCATACAGAGTGATCTATTTTATCATGAACCAAAGGAGGTATTTTAGAAAATTTGAAATTTAGATTTTTTTTTCTTTCATATTATCGAATCGTTTAAGTTTTATTTTAACGCTATTGTTTTAAATATTGTTTAACGCAACTCCATGTAACATAAATGAGTATATACTTTTGCTTTTCGATTACGAGTCTTTCTTTCTAACTCTTCATCCCACACTTTCTCCTCCAAAAAAAATTACACGACTTTAAAGTGCTATGTGTGGATTGATATTATTAAAATTTGAACATCAAAATATATTTCAAGTAAAACTACAAAGTTCATTTACGGAATTTATAATATAAGTTGCCATTTGAAAATTAAAAGTCGATACCCAATATGGTTCTACTACCAACAAGCATAAGTGTGATAAAATTAGCAACAATGAAAATCGTATAGAACTGTTAGAAAGAAAATTCGTTTTTCCCGAGGTATTAAAACGAATGTCTTACGGAATGCCGATCACTGTGGCAAAAAAAGCATAAAAAAAAAAAAAAAAACTTTAAATAAGGATCATTACAATCATTAAAATCTTATTCCTGAAAATGTACAACTCGAATGCAATAACTAATAATAAAGGACTGAAAATACCTAATCCTTTAATTGCCGTCCCATTAATCATGGTTGTAAAACCATAAACTTGTCAATTCATATAAATCTCAAAACCAAAAATTCTTTCGGAGTTTCCAATTACTTTTGTAAAAATGATTATTAATCCATTGTCAAAAAATATATTAATTTTAAACACGAATTTTCAAGTTCAAATTTATGACAAAATTGGTTGTAAATTCAAACAATTCTGTATCTATAATGGATTTTTTTTTAGTAACGGATTCGCTCAGAATTTTTCTTCGTCTAACCGGATTTTCCTTTCCTTCGTTTTTCTATTTTGATCGTACCAACGTGGCTCCAGCTACGAGCGCCGTGTACGAATCCCGGGAAGACAATACCCGCACAGTACTCGCTATACAAATAAATACAAACGTAGATTTGTATTTATAAACTCCGAATTCTGTTTTCGTGATAATCGAAATCCTACTTTCACATTGGATCGTAGTGTTACGAAAACGCATTACGCCGTAATTGTTAATATTTAAATCGATACCTTACTGTGTAAGAATTTTAACTGAGGAGCGATCGCCCCGTCGCCCTTGCATACGTGCCGCCCACCGGTGTAAAAGTACCGACGGATACGCGGGTGACCGGCTGCGGGCCCCACGGCTGGAACGACGGGCGCAAATAAACGGTACGGGAGCTACGCGTACCTCGCGAACTACGTCCTGCGTGTGTCCCGTCTATACTCTCGGCGGACTATTGTCACGGGTCACGGGCCGACCGTAATAACGAGAATTAAACAGAATACCTATGCATAATATTAACGGGGGCAACCTATGAAATGATCCGTATCGCATTACGCGACGTCTAAAAAAAAGCCGCGAAAAATTATAAAACCTCGGCCGTTTATTATCATATACTATGAAATTAATAACCAAACGATAATTATTAACGTTTGCGTCGGGTACTCACCGTCTCCGGCGAAGTTCTATTTCGTTTCAAGGACGCAGCCAGTATTTTGACCGACCAGTGGTGTATTGAAGAGTTTGGGATGCGGAGCATAGATTCTACTCATGATATTTGTGTTATATTTTTTTTTTTTTTCATTATTTTATACATTTTAATATATAGTAATGTCAAACGCTGTGTAAATATGTAAAGAAAGATGTTCGAAAGATGTGAAAATGAGTGTTACAGTAAACGCTCAAAAAAAAAAAAAAATGAATGGGAACACACCACTTGAAGTAGTAATTGTATATCTATTATAATATTAAACATAAGGCAGTTTAAAATCTGAATACTGCTATAATGATTATAGTCGTCCGGAAATAACTAAGATTCTAATATTGAAAATATTCATCGACCCATAGTAGTCCATCTATGTGTTCTATGACAAAATGCAAAATACAGATAACAATCGAAAACTAAATTACAAGTTTTTTTTAACATTTGTTATCGCATTACTTGCATTACTTTAATGTCAATGCTCGTTCTATTCAGACGGTTATCATTTGCCATTAACTCGTGGTAATGTTTAATGTTCGACTGTTGAAGTACCTGTTCGAGTGAATATACTCTCTCTCTCACTAATTCAAGAATTCAACTTCAGTACTTCACTGAGCATATATCATATACATCGGAGCAAGATTTCTGGATATAAAAGTTCTTCAAAGACACACAAAAAAACAAAATAAATAAATAAATGCAAAACACACATCATAGTAAAATAAATGGAACCCATGCTATGCTCTGAATCTAAATATACATATATTAAAATCAATAAATCCTTCTCCACTCTCTAACGCTAAAGTATTAGAACTAAGAATCTCAAAATCAGGAATAATATTAATAACTTGTTGACCGTTTACAAATTCTTTATCCGGTTCTCGAAATATTATCGTTTTTATTAAATTTTCAAATCAAGTTTTTGAAATTCTTTCGCGAGTTGAACAAATTATGCAACATTAAAAACGCACGTATACATAATATATAAAGTTATAGCAATGTTTAATTTTTTTAAGTAGAAAAAATCTTCATATATTTATTTTATGATCAAGTTCGTTTAGTTACTTGAATATAAAATAATGAAAACCGAGATTTTTTCGTTTTTCTGCAATATTATAAATGTTCTATCTTGTATTCTGCGTTCTCACTGCGTAATTATGATATAACTTGTCCGAACCAAATGTAGTTCAACCTGTTTAACAAAATATTAAAAAAAAAAACTTCAGTACAAAAAAGTACTGGCGCCCATATTAATATTAAAAATATATGTTATAATCCAAATATGACTAAATTACCATTTACAAATTTTAAAAAGATTTAATTCTAAACTTGATAAATATTTCTTGTCCATATAAAAATTTATATAATATCTTGTCTATATAATAAATTAAAAAAAAAAAAAATACGTAACATTTCATATGTACGTATGTAACTTCTACAATTCTTTTGGAATAGGGACTTTTTCTTAAATTAGAATCCATCGCTTTGTTTTAATCAACTTTTTTCACTCTAGTCTTTTCCAGACCTCTCAAATCCAGTCTATCGTTGATCTCGTAGTCGCATAATGATGAGGAAATTATGAAAAGGTGGCTTGCTGGTAATGGTGTAATGTGGAAGATCGTGGGTGATGTGGTGAAAATAGGTAGAGAATAGGAGGACACACAATAACGTTATAGTTACCACCTGTGAACACCATTTTCCGTTCCAGACCGATCTGGTATAGTTCGGTCACAAGCCTAGCCCAGCCCAGTCCGGTCCATTACAGTCCAGTCCGATATCGTTTTCCGGTACCATTTCGGGCCAGTCATGTCCATTTAGAACAGTCCAGTCAGTCCATTATGGTCCACTCCATTCCAAGTTTTTTTCTGGCCTTTTTCGAACCATTCCAGTTCATTCCAGGCCATTATGGTCCAGTACGTTTCATGGTGATGAGAGATTATTGAAGAATGACTAGCTGCAGGTATTTGTGGATGTGAAAAATATCGTCAGTACATTTTGTAGACGAAGGGGGAGAATAGGAGTTACATTACACGTTTATTAGGAAAAAAATGTATGGTAAATGTCATACTATTAGTTGTGAGAGATAGGAAGAGGGGTGCATGGGAATAGGTAGGTTGTGGTGTTAAATTACAAAAATTACATTGGCTCGGTATGACATTTTCAGTTTGTTCATTGTTCTGATTCATGGTTTTGTTGTTGATATATATTTTATATCCAAATAATTTTTCAAATGAGAGCGATAATAAATAATAACAATTGTATTAATCCAACACAATTTATGTATATTCAAAAATACAAATATAATGTATTAAACATTTTTGACGAATTATTATTACAACATAATATTTAAATAATTGTATGTACCTGCAGTGTCGGACCGTCGATAATTCGACAAGTTAGTTTTGTATTCGATTAAATGTCATAAAACGGGCAGATAATAATAGAAAAAAAAATTGAACACAAAATCAAAAATAAAAATAACTATAACTATATATCGTTCAATAATATTTATGGTATTTGTTGAAATCCTTTTGTGCTCAAAACAAATGCCCTCCCCCCCCCATTTCAAAGATTTTACACTCAGTCGAGCACTCAGCTACTGTTGATGCCGTTTAATAACGAATAATATTGAAATACCGTACATTTTAACAACATTATTTTTCCGTCTCTCGGCCATCGATATGGTTTTGTTCGCGCTGTACTCGTATACTAAAACAGTGTTTGCAAGTCGTATCATTTCGTTATTTCCCAAACGAAATGACGTGGCCTGCAACGTGTATAGGTTGGGTAGCGGGAATTCCATTAACGCGTATGTGTGTACGATGTCTGTTGCTAATACCACTGGGTCATCTAATTAACGTTTGCGAATCGTACGCATTGCCAACATCGGCGGAAAGATAATAACTACGAAATTACCGATTCGGTTACGGCGAATCCGAACATCGGTAAAGGGACATAATTAATTAACGCTCGCCGATATCGGGCGATCGGGTTTTAACACGTTCCGGGACAAAACCTGGCCGCGTTTCCGCGATTATTTATATTTTCAAAGCATTTTCGTCGCTACGCTAGTAAAACGCACGTCGAACCTTCGCATAGAAAACACGACGCGTAGGCGTACAGTTTAAAACCAATTAAGTCGGCATCGCCAGCAACACTATATAATATTATTTCGTTTGATAAATAATTGCAGTTGGTGTACGTTTAAATTTTAAGAAAGTGCATTATTTCGAGTACAGCATTCGGAAATAAACACTTATGTGTAACAGTACCCACCTAAATACGAGGTATATGCCATTTTGCATACTATTTTATTGTTCCCGCATTCAAGGACCGATGCAATTTTATCATTTAGTTCGTTTTTATGCGCCCGTGTTTACACGGACGCTAAAGTACCTACGCACTTTTAGATACTTGGCTACGTGCAGTGCTACTTCAACTATATATATATATATATATATATGAGTACCTGCCCGAATGTTTGAACGAAATGAAACTACAAACAATGTAGGTATGAACTGCGTAACATTGCCTTTTGTTCAACGGTGCCCATAATATTATAATATGTGTACCGTTTCTTATCAATTCAGACTTTTAAAATAGATACCTACGCAATACCATACGATAATTTTAATATTACAATGGTGTAGTTAGTGCTAATCCCAGGAGGAGAGGGAGTAAGTTTTGAAAATTTGTGTAGAATGGGAGCTCTATGCCCACCTCACCCCGTTGATTCGTTTTGTCATCCGGAATATATCGAACATATGCTTTTACTAGACCGAGAAATTTCTATTAACTATAGTGTAGTTACTATACTTACGATTTTGAATAATAAGAGTAGGCGTTGTGTTTGATAAAAAAAGTTATAAATGCGTAATTCATAACGTAAAATAAATTTATGTAAGTTTCCATTCAAACATTATAGACTTCTGAAATTATTTGTACGATTGAATAAGTCGCATCATACACGAATAAATAAATACGACAACAGTCTTATAGAGAAGAAAATACGAGTATATTACGACATCTGAGTTATTAAAAGTACTGAGTAATTCACAACTTGAATCTTTATATGAGTACCCTACACTATTATCTGATAGATAATAGCTCTGTCAATATTCATTTTCATTTAACATTTTTTTTTTTTCAATCGGATTTTGTGTCAAGGGAGCACAAATATTGAGAAAATACAATTTTTATTTTCATCCCTTTAATATTGAAAAAAATAACTTTTTATTTTTTCAAATTTTTAAAATAGCCATTATTTAATTATATTATTCTGAAAATGTGAATATAAACATTTCTTATCTCGCTTTACGACTATGATTCGCAATCTCGTAACGTGGTAGTCTCGTTTTTCAGACCTTTGTCTAAATATTAAAACGACTATTATTGAGAAACTATTGATCGGATATGAATTTATGATACATTCAAATTTTCAGAACAATATATTTTACAAATTGTAGAAATTGACTATTTTTAATATTAAAATAAATCAAAAAAAAAAGTTATTTTTTTTCGGTGATTATTCAGGAATAATAATAAAAATTTAATTTTTCTTTACATTTGTGTCCTCTTGACAAAAAACCCGATTGAAAATAAAATGAATATTGACAGAGTTATTAAAATTTGGATGACACCGTAGAACATTTTGTGTACTTGTACTCTCTGGGGAGTTGTAAATCATAATTTGTGTGGCAGCATTTGGATAATGACCGCTTCCTTTTCTACATGATTACCAACTTAATAGTACGTCGAGTAAATATCATGTCCGGGCTAATAGAAGTTAAATTTTTTTTAAAAATAAAACCTCTGCATCTCTTTATAGAATTTAGTAGTAATGGTTTATATTTTCCAACCACAATAAGGGTGATAAAAATTATAGCAATTTAATATTTTCTAATAAATGAGAATATCTTAAAATGGTCGTATCCTGTATATTTTTTTATAATTCAGCTACCATATATAAATACATATACTCATTAAATATTACGTTTCATTAATTTTCGGTTTTAATCAAATTTCATTATTTTAATTTCGTTAAAAAAAACAAAAACAAAAAACGATTTCAAATATTTGTATATCTTTCTATAAACTCGTGATTGTTTACTTATTTCGTTATGTATGTAATTGAATTGGTATACTATCTCCATTTAACTTAATTTCCTGTTAGCATTTATGATAAATATTATTGTATCCTCTAACGGTTACTATTATTTGGAATGTTGTGAACGTATTATCGCAATGTAATAAATTTTATACGAACGTTCCGGTTATTTAAATTTTACAATTTCCTTATTGCAAGCACCTACAACTACAGTCAACTATTTTAGTGTTTCAATATTATGAATTGGAATTAACTACTTTATAATAATTATATTATTTTACAATATTGTGTTATTATAGTCGAGCTATGTTCATTGTATGACTTCTAAGGAAAAAGTATCGATCAAGCCTACGTCATATCTTAATTAAGTACCTAGATACATAGGTTTTTTCCTATTATTTTTCTATTCTAATGGAATTTTTCCAACAATAAAACTGCTTTTGACATTGCCTGATCGAATTCTATTTAAACGTGGATATTGGATAAGGTTTTGTGGAAAAATTGACAAAGGACACTTGAAATGCAATTATTACCTATACATATATGACGGTGTTTAAATTAAATCTGTTCTGTATTTACTATTTACTTCATTATATTACTATTACTATGAATACACATGGTAAGATCAAATCGTTAAACGCAAAGACGTTTTTTTATGAACTTAAAAAAGGAAATACACAAGTTGTGTGTTAGTAATCCAGTTGTGTAGTTCACATCACTAAAATAGAGATGCACTAGTTTGGTATCAGTATTTTATACAATAAAAATATTTAACCAAAGACAGACATACTGCGAATGAATGGGCCATTGCAGTTGTAGGTGAAAAGTTGGGAAGTTAGGATATAGAGGGATATTTTATTTAAATCAGTACTCAACGTTAAACCATTGCTAACCAAAAACGTTTCGGAGCGAAGTTTCTTTTATTTTTCTGTTTTTTCTAAACAGGAATTACTATGAAAACTATTTGGAAAAATAAAAAATGACCCTTTAACCCTAGATATAATTTTCTTTCAGAAAACATGCTACACTTGAAAATCAGAGCAAGATTTTTGCTAGAAAAGTTGTTCAGAGATAACAAAAAAATAAACATCATTGTAAAACTGCAATGCATTCCTCACAACGCTCCAAATTTAAAATCTATAAAACAATAAAATATACTTTACATGTTATATGTATGAATAAATAATTTTTATTCAAACTATAATACTAATTAAGTATTCATAGTTTTCATTGTTGATCCTTTATAAAATCCTATTGAAATTATACATAAGTAAATTAAGGGTGACATTATGATCACATCATGTTCCACCAGACGTGGTATTTTATTTTCCTGAAAATGAATATGTAGTTTTACAATTTATGAGTAGGTATTTAATTTGATTTTTACAACATAAATTATATAAGTACAACATACATATTTTATATAATACAATACAAAACTCAAATCATTACATCCAATGATAGGAAAATCATACATACGTAGTCAGTATCTAATTCAAATTCTGCCGCAGTTGGACGGCGAACGAGAACGAATTCCTTTTTTAAAAGAACTTTCCCAACATTGTAAATGATATGCATACATAAATATTGTTCATGGGAGGTGGAGTCCATGCAGGGCAAAGCTACAGCTCCTACGCCTCCTGGATATACCACGGCTGTTATAATATTATATAATTATTATTATACTGATTCAGCCAATTGCGATATACCGCTTTACTAAGGCGATAACTTTTGTTAATAAAATTGTATGTGCTTTTGTAATATTGTGTGTTATGTAATGGAAAAATCTTTGACGTATTAAAATACCGTGATATTATTGAAATATGTAAAAGTTACGATTTAGTCGTAAGAATAAAAAACACGTCAACATTTAGTTTTGCTGCTTGGGTGACAAAATTGTATGGAATATCTACGATCAATATTATAAGCTAAACTATATTGAGAAAAAATTCCAGTTATATTTAGGTAGATATTTAAACAATTAAAATTCGTATTAAAAAGTGGATATTTTTCATTGGTTTTTTTTTATATATATATTTAACGGAGTTTACTACTTAGTTGAACTTTTAACTATGAACCGAATAATATACGTTGATATCGAAATAATTTTGAGTAAGTAAATACATTATTATTAATATTTTTTATTTTTTTTTAGAAAAACGAGAAATATTCACTACAAAAAGTAAAGGCGGACAACCGGGAGGTCCGGGTAACGCAGAATGGCAACAACTGTGGTATTCAAGCGTCGCTGAATTCCAAAAGCTCACGGAGCCATTGTTGGACAACACCACTGAAACCAATCTCACGGTACCATTTGGTAGTACGGCATACATGCATTGTCGTGTTAGAAATTTGGGCGAACGAACGGTAAGAATGAATTATTATACATTTCGGGAATACCTATATTTACGTAGATAGGTATACGATTGTATTTTTTTTTTCGAAAAAAAAAATAGTGAGTTAAAAATGAATTCGAAAACAATTTTTATCACACGACTGTGATAAAATTTATAATCGATATTATATTAATTATATTAAATAGGTGCCTATAATTGTAAACAAGTAGTAATTTTAAGAAGAAGCCACATCCACATCTACTGTTTCAGTTTAACTTATGGAAACAAAAATAAATCGCATTACTAAGAACATAGATTATGGCGTTTGGGTAGAAATAAAAGTTTAAATATAAAAAAAAAAAAAAATTAATAAAAATAAAAATAGACGCAGATTTTGGAGGTATGTTTGTGAAATTTACTTGTATTTGAAATTTAGTTCCAAGTAACGTAATATTGTTATGCTACTTAGACTGATACAGTAGACGTGTGTGTGGCGTCTTCTTTATCATACAATATCAATATTAGAACATAATAATATAGGTACTACAATATTTCTTATACAAATCTACATGAAATAATCTAAACATTATAATTTATGTTATGTCGTAAAAATTACATAAATTTGGAGGATTATCGGACTCTAAAAGTTTTTTGATTTTTACATCATAAACCTATCGAAATTTCAATGAATATTTCCACTTAAATGTTATTATTGTTGTGTTTAGTCGTCTATCTTAAGAAATTTAAATTTAAAAATCTAAACCGTTTAAAAAAAAATATCTGTTTTCAGTTCATTAACAATATTGTACCCCACGTTACATATTTTCTTCTTTTTCTCACAATATTGCGAGTATAATTTAATTGCGAAATATTTACCTTATATTTACTCATATTAAGCTTTGAATAATTACCTCGCAGAATGAAAAAAAAAAAATAGTATTTGCAACATTATAATTTTTTTAAATCATCGTTTGAATTTATTTCTATATTATAGTAAATGCCACATATTATATTTACTAAAAATAAATAAATAACAAACATAGTAGTATTATATACATTTATTTTATCGATTTTTTTAACGAGAATGTTTCTAAAAAAAATTCCTTGTACTTATGTATACTATAAAGTTTTATTTAGTTAAATTATATAGTCAATAATTAATTTCCAAGCGTTGAAGATCGGAGTTAGGACCAACAATAATATATAATATATACAATCAAATTTCACAAGTTACATGATAATGAAGGGGCCGTATTTATATTCTGTTATAATCCACAAAAAGGCGCATTAATTCGTCAGAAAAAGCACTTCTAAATATTTAAAAATCAAAAATAACAGAGAAGTTCAATAGTCCCCCCAACTAATGGCTTAATGGATTTAATGGCTTTAAATTATTAAATTTAATTTCCTAACACTACAGAAATGATTCACACAAAACAATATTTCTATTAAATAAAATCGTACGTATTATAAAAAAAAAATTATTTTTTATAAATCATTTTTGTAGTGTCAGAAAATGTTATTTTATGAGTTAAATCCGTTAAAAGAAGTACTTTTAAACCTATATATTTTTTTTTTCTTTTTAAATATTCTTTAAGTATTTTTTCCATAAATTTTTGTTGTTTCCAAGTGCTTTTAGAGTAACCCAGTCTCTAATAATAATACAACACTTAGTAGATTATTAATTAAAGATGACGTCCTAAGGATATTTGAGACGGGAGCAGCCACTGCTATATGGTAGGTAATTAATTGTATATCTGTAAGTAATGATAAAACATTGCTAATGAAAAAGCGATTCTGAGCGCAGTTCAGTGGACACAGTGATGCTTTGTTAATTATATATAATATTTATTTCATATTATGGTAAAATAATTAAATAAACGGTATATATTTTCTATAACAATATTTGTTTAATATTGTACCGATTTTCCCGTTTTTCCTGATTTTCTCATATTTTTTCCCGGTTTTTAACATTTGCTGGGAAAACACTTGGGAAAATCGAAATATAACTTCTCTAAAGTACCTTTCCAGTCAGATGTCCTTTTAGACAAAGTGCTATCATTTTAAATTTGAGAGTAATTGCTGGTAGAAAAGTTGTCTTCAGAAAAAGAATTCGTAATATTTTATTAATATATTTCGTACATTTTCCCGATTTCTTACGTTATATCCTGGGTTTTCCCAGATATTATGAAAACTGCTTGGATAATCAAAAAATAACCTTCTTAAAGTATCAACTGGACAATATTGTTTTTCAGAAATAGTGCCGTGCGTACATATTGGAACAACATTTTTGGTAGAATTTTTGTATATATGATAAACAAATTTAAAAAAATAATAAACATCTTGGTCAGACCAATACATTTTTCGCTACACTCTGAATCTAAAAAAACGATCATGTGTTGAATAATATTGTTCAATATCCAATAATTTGATTAATAATCTAGTGATTATTAGTTTCTCCCGCATGGATAGTCGATTTTCGACTAGGAATTGCAAACATAACGCGAAATAATATTTGAGGGTGCATTGGTAAATAATAATATTATACTAGTCCAGTAATTATATTTTACATGCGATATGCAATTATTGTTCTATGAACATTGAAAGGTAAATACGAATAAACAAATACCTTAATAATAAACTTATTATTAAATTCGTATGTAATAGAAATCGAGTTGTTATCTGTATGGCCTGGATTTAAATATGTTAATTTATGTAATACGATATTGTAAACATATTAAAATATCATGAAACAAATAAATTGAAAATGTGTCCTGTATAAAATCAGACATAAATGTCAATGCCAACAAAATTTTTTTTAAATTGTCTATTATAACTATTAATTTAGCAAGGCTGGGCAAATTACTGATATTTTTTTACTTTTTTTTTTTTCAATTGAATTAAAAAATAAGTTAAAATAAATCATTAACTTAGTTAATAATAATATTATTACGAATGCGAAATCAGGTTTCCTACATACATATGAAAATCTCCGATTTAGATTGTACGGCTATTATCTAAAAACTACAAATGTTTTAAAGACGATACTTTCTTCTTTAGCTGCACGGGTGTTTTTGTATACAATATTGGCATAGTTGTTCTTAAAACAAATCAAACTGTCCACTTTCGTTTATTTCCCGTGGGCTTGAAACTATATGATAACAGTTGGAAAATCTTTTATATAGCTATTAACCTACACCTATATCACTAGTTGTTTTTGTAAAGAAAGATAATTACGGTTGAAAAATCCCGTTACTTTCGATACTCGTTCGAAAAATACACGGTACCTGCAAATGTAAAACAAAATATAACGATATGAGATCAATATAAATAAAAAATATTGTGTTGCGTATAAAAATTAATTTCACGAAAATATAATTTTAAAGCTAATATATTAAGTAAGATATTATTTAATGCATTTGTCAACAATCTTGTACTAAAATCTAAATAAATTTTTTTTTCTTACGAAAAAGAGTGAAAAGTATCAACACAGAAACAATATATTTACCGCTCAATCTGCTCGGAGTTCAATATTACACATCGAATTGGAATTTAAATTTGAAATATATTATACGCGTAATAATATCGCGCATATCATTACTATGCATATAATGTTTATAATACGTATATACGCAAACTAAAGCGTATTAACACCCAGTTTACACAAAATATCAAATATATCTATATCTATTGTAATGTGTTTAATATGAACAAGTACGTTGGTATTATTCGTGACGATTATCGTTGTTAAATTCTGATCCGAGAGTTCTGATGAAAATTAAAATAATATGTAGTCACCTACATTATATTATTATAATTATTGCCGATGAGACGTTTTTCCGATATTCCGATGTTTGCTACCAGTATAAAACCGATATATCCGTTATTTTAAATCGATAGTCACGTTGTCGATATTGAAATTGACCGACAAAATAGTTGAAAACCCGATATATTTTTTTTTTTTTTTTCATTATTTTTTTCTATATTCCAGAAATAATATTTTAGACATTTTTATTCCCGAAATATCGGATAAACTATCGATTTCGAAAAAACTCGCTATCCGATAATCCGATATTCTCAATATGCACCACTGATTGTAATGTTATCTAAATTGAATCTATAAGTTTAAAAATATATTGATTCTGTTTGGTATGTCGCGATAAATTTGTACGATTTATTCATTTTATGCATAATAATATTGCTTTCTAACTAAAATGTTGGTTTATATTTCGATTCTAAAAACCGTATTACTATTACATAATTACATGATCATAATTTGTGTACTAATACATAATTATATATAATATAGAAATTCAATACAAACATGGAAAACGTTTTATGGTTCATCCATCCCCTCCACTGAAAAAAAAGCCCCACTGGCAGATAAATCAAACATTCCGATTATTCTTTGGAATTTTCCCAGTTATCTTTCTCTCTATTGTTGAAAGTACATTTCCTATAAAAATGAAATATTTTTTTACTCAATGGATTACCATTTCTTTTCAAGTGGATGCACAGTAAGCAAACTTTTACATTACTGGGTGCCCAATTGACATTGTTATGTGTCCACTTGGACACAGAAAATCTCATTAACGCCTACTTGTATCGAATCGTTTATTATTTATACCATACAAATATGAATAAAAAATAATTATGTGTTCAAAATTAAGAGACATTTTTATCATTAGTTTTTGAGTGTATAAAAAATAATTTTTTCTCAATAAACACTTTTTCGGTTTCAAACATAGTAAAAACGTTCTGATTTCCACATAGCATGCCTTAAAATATGCGGATTTTTCCCCGATAGTATTCTAAACAAATAATTTCCCTAGATCTCCGATAGGTTTTATTAACAAAATTTAAACTTCAACAACAAATGACGGTACATTGGATTTATATTTATACGTTGATTCCGAGCTACAAGAGGAAGAAATTAAACACTATCATTATACTCGCACTTTATATAATATTAAAACCTCACTAAACTTGACTCTAAATCGGTTTTTGACTAAAATAATTTATCGTTTCTTACGTCGTATTCACTAAACAAACTTATAATTATAAAACTTCCTTCCTAAAACAGTTGTGTTCTACCCGCAATGCGATGTATGTCCGTTTAATATTTTTAGATTTGTAGCAGAACGAAAAATTTCATTGGTTTTACTATGTTGTTTTTATTTTTTATTATTATATTTTTTCCGTCTGTTACAAAAATTCAAAAAAAAAAAAACTTGCTCCAATTATATCAAATGTAGCATTTTTACTGAAAGGAAATTTTTTTCTAGTTATTGTATTAA
This sequence comes from Cinara cedri, assembly GCA_902439185.1. NCBI lineage: Eukaryota > Metazoa > Arthropoda > Insecta > Hemiptera > Aphididae > Cinara > Cinara cedri. The sequence goes on from CABPRJ010001429.1 coordinate 53,006, forward strand.
AGAGGTAAATAATAATCAAAATAATTTGGAAAAAAGAAAAACAAATTATAGGTCAATCAATTACGTACAGCACACTACGGCATTACCAATTTTATTGTTTTTAACTTTTGAAAACAATATTTTCTACCAAATATATTGCTCTGATAGAAAAGCACAAAAACCATTTTTTGTTGAACTTTAGATCTAGTTACTCCCGAAGAAAGCCAGTTTTAGATTTTTCAAGTAGTGTAAACGAATTTCGCTCCAAATTGCTTTTCGTCAGCATTGAATTATCGTTGCTTACAGATATAAATTAAATAACTTTATTAATCCTGCCTTCCCTACATTCCATACACAACCAGTCCTCAGTATCAGCTTTTTTTTTTTTAATAATCGTGTTATGAAAAAATTAAGTAATTCGCAATGAATAATTAAAGTAAAACGTAGTTTTCAAACATTTTTACGATATTAATGATATTGCAATGAGTTATTTTTTATAAATTATTCGTCGGTGTACTGAAGACACTCTGAACATTAATTTCATTGTTTTATGTTTGCTCTTGGTAAAAAACGGCGAATAATAAAGTTTAACCATTTGTTGAATTATTCGTAGTCAACCAACTATTATTTACAACAAAGTATTAAAGTTACAGAACCTACATATATATTTTTAATTTATTAATGAATTTCATTCGTTAAAACATATTTAGAAAATCATTATCATTTTGTTTAAATTTTGATTGGAGTGAAGAATGTAATGGTTTTATACCACGTTTTACTATATTGAAGTGTGCTTATTTATATTTTAGATTCTGAGAGTAGTGAGAAATGTATTGGTTTACTATGATGTGTACGAATTTTGAATTGTGAACATAGAAAGGAATGTATTAGTTTTACTATGTGTATTTTTTACTGTCTATGAATGACTTTTTACTGAAAATTATGCTTGCAAAAAAACTTTTTTAGTTGTATTTTGAATCTGTATGAGATTTGGAAAAAACCGAAACAAAATCATATTGAATATTAATTTTAATTTAAAATCGCCACATACACACACAAACACATACACGCGTATTAACTAAATCAAAACTAATAATCACTTTTAACAATTATAAATTTCAAAATATTTCTCTTAAACATCAATTCGAATATATCTCGTAAAACGTATTAAAAACCGTAGTATTCAAGTATCTGTCATCGGTTAGAATTTTTAAATTTAAAAAAAAAATAGCAACGATAATAAGTCGTCGTATTCGAAAAATGATTTTAAGTGGTGCCAGAAATTTAATTGTAAACCCTTGCTTATGTTTTATATATGAGTACAGTTCTTTTGGTTGAAAAATTAATAGCCTAAAATGTACCACCTGTTTTCAATTATCTATACATACAATTGTCCTAAAGTAACACACAGATAAAATTTCCTTTCAGAAAATAAACTTAATTTGAAAATCGGAGTAAGATGTCTGGTAGAAAAGTTTTTTACAGCTAAAAAAAAAAAATCATTATTGTAATCCAATATATTCCTCTGAATCTTAAACAAGTAAACTAAGTCCCTCTGAGAAAATCTTAAATAATATATTTTAACAATGTACATACTATTTGAATTTAGAATCCAATTAAAAAAAAACAAACGGGCTATTTGTCCTTGCATGATAATACAAAGAGTAAAATGTAAATCGAGATTAATTTGCGAGTGGTTATTTTTTCGTTGAAAAAATCTCCCTCCATTCTCCCCCTCCCTTCTCACAGGTAAACTGAAATGATTTCACAGCGGGGGTAGGAGGATGATGTTAGTTATGGATAGTATGATTTGATATAAACTGTAGTGTGAAAAAATATACATTTTAGTCTGTGTGTCAAATTTGTATAAACATTATAAAATTTGTATGTGTATAATTTCAAAAATTAACATTTTTGCCAGAAAAAAAAAAAACGAAATAATAGTAATAATTATATTTAGAGACATAAAGTTGAATTATAACCCATTATTAAGTTTATCCTCATTTAATGTTTTTAATTGCATACGCATGCAATTGCTGGTAGGTACATTAAATGTGTGAATTTAAATGTGCCCGTCTTATATTTTAGATTAACAATAATGTTGTGTACATTTCTTTAGTCTGGATATTATTATAACGGACATTAAACTTGTTTAAATAGTTTTATGTGGGAAATTTACAAACGGCTAGTAATTCAGCTCGAGTATCACTCGCTTAAGAAGTCGTTTTTAATTTCCCACCCGATGCCTCGTAAATTGCCATAAATTTAAAAAAAAAATAAAACCTAAACAGAATAAATGTAATTAAAGAATTTAAATTTAAATTATGTTTTCATCTCGGAATGGTTTGCCAGTATAATATAATTAACTAGTTTACGTTAAAATGAGTAATATAATAATGTTATATCACTGAGACTCTGGAATTATTAACCGGTCATTTTTTTTTTTTTTTTTTTACGGAAATGATCGTAAAATATTATATAATTAAGAAAAAAAATATAATTTTACTACTCATCTTTTCACGTATAATGGTGAATAATAATAAAAATATTTTATTTCGATAAACACATCGGTAACCTGAACTTGTTTTGTTTATTTTAATGACAGATTCGTAATAAATTAAAATGACGTTATATATATATATCTATGTGTGGGTGTGTGTGACATTAATATTTAATGAAATGGCTAGTACTCTTATTTTTGTGTGGACACTATATTGAATACATTTAAACTTTATTCGTCTCATTATTTGATTAGGACTGACCGTAAATTAAACTTTTGTTTACTTTGGGTTATTTTACTTTCGGTTTGATTATGTGCCTGAAATTTGGACTTTTGATATTTACAAAACTACTGGAGTTGTCTAACCGCTTACGATTTATATTTTATTAAAATTGTATTATATTTATCTAATATAGAGACATAAGGACGCCTGACGCCTTTGTTCCGTGCAAAAGGCTGTCATTTTACGAAATTGTACGTCAACCAACAGTTTTAGATGTTATCAGACGACAGTTCCCCGAAAGTTATTAAATACGAGACTAACGTTATAAAAAATAAAATATGAAACCTATTCGACATTTTTAAATAAAAAACAAAATTATTTTCACATTTATTATTCTATTTACTCAATAATCCGGAATTTTCGGCTAAATACTATATAAAATATGATATCCTCCAATTTATTTATTTTGCTAATAATAAATTACTTTTTTTTATTATTACCCTATATCATGGTTATTTATGACAGCCCTCAATACAAATAGGTTTTTAATAAAAAAAAAAACAAAACAGAATACCTATATTTTTATTTTTTATAATATGTGGTTATATATTTGTACATAAATTCGTTTGGAAACCAAATCGCATGTATGAATTCTATCCATTTTTATTAGAGCAAATAATATTATTTTAATTTTGATCACACTATGCAAAATGATAAAAAAAACTCACTACATAAAAATACAATTTTCGATATTATGACCAATTGTAACTCAATTCTGTAAGTAATATATATCATGTATATTGATATACGAGGTGATTTAATTATTTTTATAGATACGTTGTCAAATTAGTTATAAAAATTGAACTGCGTATAGGGCATCCTGTAACTTCTGCAGTATAAATAAATAATCCAATTACTAATTTAATATGGGCTGTATATAAAATGAATATTTCTAAAAAATAAGTGTTATACTGCTAAGTGCTAATATTAGATCAGGCTTATCTAGATAAGTTTTAAATTTTTCTTTAACTTGTTAAAATTAATATCGGCAAGTTAGCTAATTAGTATTATTTTAGTATTATCTAAATAAATTATTCTAAAATGTATATTTGTTTCATAACTTGGCATTTACGAGTAGAAAACTTAAAAACTAAACTAGAAAGTTAAAAAATTAGGTTACTTAAAAGTTTTAAGTACGATTTTTTTTAGTTATAAGTTACAACTAACTTGTAAAATATACCGATTCTATAATCGAATTTAACGTGGTTTTGCAGATATAAGTATATTACACATTGAAAAACACATGAAAAACTCACTTTTTGGCTTTAGGGGCCTTGCAAACCCAACCAAAAAAATCAAATCAAATAAATATTTCTAAAGCATAGTTCATACATTAGTATAGATTCAAATTATACATATATTCATGTCGTTGTACCATTAAGTTTCCTAACTGCAGTTAAATTTATTAAGTGCGATAAAGTCAAAGTACCTTTATGATAAAAACTTTATTACACAGAAAAACTAATTATTTGATAGTAAGTTAAGTAACTAGACGGTTAGAATTTACATATATTTCTAATACTGAACCCCCTAAAACTTCCTTTTCTCCCGAAAAAGTTGGAAATACGCCACTGTAAACAATATGGATTTACAAGGTTTATATATTTTTAACATCAAACATGATTTTAAAAAATGTAATCATTATTTTTGAAAAGTTTATCTGTTTTTTATCAAGGTAGATTATGGTTATATTTTGTTATCTATTATCTCGATAGTTTTAATTTAATTTATCATTCACCTTTGTTTATAAATAGATCTTTGGTTTATCTTTATCTAGACGAATTTGTATGTCTGAACACTACAGCTCAGATGCTGAGCCATTTAATAAACGCTTCGAGTTCAAAATTTAAGTTTTCTAATTTCTGTAAAATAAGGAACATTTTCACCTGTTTTATGTTATTTTTTCGTACAATAGTTTTTTCCACGTAGGAACTTGTGTTACAAGCCATTATGTCGTATATTGTATATAATAGTTGTAGTTGGCCTGCTTGTAAGTCGTTCCACAAGTTAAACGATCATTTTACATGAAACTTTGCTAGTATAATCGTACTGCCAAAAATGTTGTACAGTATACCTACATATATTAGGCATAAATGATATACATACGCTATTACCCGTATTATACCGTGCGGTACGTACCGTTCCTGCAATAGCTGCTATCTCAATATTATCTAATTCAAAAACCGAGCCAGCCGTGTCCCTTTTTCGGACTAAACCGAGTTTTAAATAGAGTATACGTGGAAAGAAGGTCAACTCTCTTAATCAAAACATGACCATTCGAGGCAAATTGACGAGCCAGAAACTGATAGAGAGGAAAAGAGAGAGTGAGAGAGAACGAGGAAGATGGCCGATATCGTCCGAAGATTCCGGTCACGTATACCCTCAGTGCCACGAGCGTTTATATATCTGCCGGGTCGTTGTCGTCGTTTTTGACATAATGATGTCCGGAAAAGAGAGATGCCATTGGACGAAATTAAATTCCGCCAGTAGATGTTGCCGCCTTTCCGCGCTTCCTCCGGACGCCCTTGTCCGTTTCTTTCTCGCCTTCGTGGCTATCGACAGTCACCCGTAATGTGCATGCTGTAACAGTAAGTTCTGTCCGGCGATAATAAACGGAATTGCGAGACTTGGATAAAAATTCGAGCAATTCGCGTAAAAATGTGTTACTTGTCAACCTGATAAGTTATGGTAATAACTACATAATGTTAATACCTACTCTATAGTTGTATTTCAAAAAAAAAAATTCTTGTATTTTTTTTTTTAAAAGTCCACATTTTGGATTCTATATCATATTTCAATAATTGTATACGAATGATGTACATCTGTGTGTGTGTGATACATATATCTATGACATCTTTGAAATATACCAATTCTCCTCACTGAAAAACACCCCTCCCACCACTGAAAAACACTTTATTTTTATTATCAACGTAAATGTTTATTTAATTCAAAGTATAGCACATAACTGCAGGAAATTAACTGTCAAAATATCATACAGACTCATAAATATAAAACCCACGAAAATACATAATCTCGATTATATGACATTTGAATAGATAGGAGTTACATTATTGCATACGGATGAAGTAAATTTCAAAATTACGTATTAAACACTAAGAGTTAAAAAAAACATACGGACATACTTCATACTATGGGTTATGCGAATATTGCAGGCGACAGGTTGGATAGAAAAAATATTAAGAGTAATTTAATTTATAGAAATAAAACATTGTTAATAAAAAATATTGTTAGCGAAATTCAGAAAATCGCATTTCTATTAGGTTACATTTAGAAAAATAATAAACTAACTTTAGTTTGTATTCATTATTAACCGATAAATAAATAACAATACTTTGTTTTTTCGTTTCAAATTTTTGAGAATTTTTATTTGATTAAAATAGTTTTATATATTCATATTGAAGCATATACAAATTAAAAATCCTCAACAATTTTAAATAGCTTTAACTAACTCAAAACATTTTGGGATGATAATTTAATCATAAATAAGTACTTAATAGAAATTTTTGATCTACACGATTATTTATCACCGGATTACAATAAAAAAGAACGGTAAGATAATGGGGACAAGTGCAACTACTGGCGTATATGGGATGTTTGAAAGGTTGGATATAGATAGGAATTTAATGTACATCTGTAAGCAACGACGAACCATTGCTTACGAAAAAACTATTCTAAGTGGAGTTCAGTTTATAGTAATGCTTTGTCGACAATAAATATGTCATATTATAGTAAACTTCCAATTATTTCAATTCTAAAATTAAAATGGATTCCGATTTTCCCATATATTTCCTGGTTTTTCACATTTGCTGGGAAAATTATTGGAAAAATCAAAAAATAACCGCTTTAAAGTAACTAGTTAATGAAATTTCCTTTTTAAAACATTGCTATTATTAAAAGTTGGAGTTCTATTGTTGGTAGAAAAGTTGTGCACAATTAAAAAAAATAAAAAATAAATCTTCTTTGCTCAACTAAGAATCTAAAATGAACAGTAATTGTTATTTTGTAAATATACCCGTTTCCCGGTATTTTCCACAATTATTAATAAAACTATCCGGCAAATTAAAAAAATAATAATTGAGTGCACCAACTAGACACAATTTTACACCAAAAGCCAGAAACTGAAGTCTATTGTCGTACCAATATTTCTGTAGAAAATTAGTTTATAGTTAGAAAAAATAATTATGGTACACCATAATAAAACCAATTAACATTCTTAGCCGTACATAATTTTAAAAAATAACCCATAGTGGTTTTTATCATTTGTATTTTAAATTGTATTTAAATTTATAGGTATCATATGGCGTAAGTAAGGCCGTATTATTCTTAAATTAAATATTGTGCCGTTGAAGTAATACCATATAATCGCTTTAAAATCAAATTTTAATATTTAATTTCGTGACTCCGCAATTAAATGCATATTATTATATTATATCATTTCTTTAGTATTTTTTTACATTAATGAACGTATATTTATTAAAATGCAATGTCTGGACGTTTTAAGCCGTAAATGAATGACGCGGAATAATAATTGTTATTATTTTAAGATTGAATGGTTTACCAAGCTACCACCTACCCACCCACTCTATATAATTGTTTCGTTTCGTGATTTATTAAATATGTAATTTTCTCTCCGAGGCATTCATTCTAAAACAAATTACTTTTTCCGATTAACAAAATAAAAAAAAAAAATGTATTTTAATATTTTCTTTTGTGAACATTTGTCCCCCTAAAAACGACTTCGCTATGCATATTATACCTAGTACCTACTAAATACTAAATAATAAGGTAGCTATTATACTTGTATTGTTTCAATATTATTTATCTATATACATCAAAAATAATATAGCATTGTAAGTACTACTACAAGTAAATATCTGAAATTATAATACAAATTATGCAATAAGATAATGCGTAGCATTCGTAAATAAAAATACCGAAATTTTGGTGTGGGAAGGGCGTCAACTCTAAAAACCTTTCAAATTTCTGGTTGACAATCGTAAAGGAACCTATTGTTTTGTAAAAAGAACCATGGTTCAGATATTGTTTACTCACGGAAATTAATAATATTAAAATCATTCAGTACAATTTGAAAAAACTGAAAGCAAATAATCATTAAATGAGTATTCTCTATTGAATGTATCTAGTTGAAAATATTCATCTAATTTTTTCATATCGTTCTATAAATTCAAGAGAAGAATAAAAAAAAAAAGTTTTGTGTTTTCTTTTTTACGCGAAGTTATGCTATTCAAAATTCGTTTCCTCTTATCTTTTTAAACACTCCATCAGATTTACTTAAAGGAAATGACATTGTATAATTTTTCCAGTTGCAAAGAGACCCGTTTTCCGTGACAGTACATGACTTATGACGTTTACGAGACTATATACTTCCCCATCTACACTACCATCACCGCTAACACCAGATTTTTTCCGATTTTCCGTTTAATAAATGCCACACTGTTTTAATCTATCAAAAAATAAAACAAAAAAAAAAAATTCAAATAATAATAAATAAAAAACCGTTTGTTTATTTGAATACTGTTACTATTATTATTTATAGTTGCATTTCTATATGTATTTAGAACAAAAATTACAATACCATTTATATTGTTGTCAGCGTGAAAAAGTGATCAATGGCATGGAATTTGTTCGATGAGGGATTGCACTATACCTATTCACAATTACGAGCGGCTGGATTTATTGGGAGTTATTTTTGACAAATGAATATTCCAGCTGTTGGTTTCAGTTGTATTACGGGATAAAGCGTACATATGATTGTATTTTATATACCTGTATACCTATCTATTTATACGTATGTATATTATTGTATTGCCGGTATAGGTAACTATGAATGAAAGGGCCACATTCGATTTTTTACCAACCAAATATATTGTACCGTTTAAAGGAAAAACACGCCCAAGTAATATTTATTGAAAACGAAATAAAGAAAAACCAGCAATGTGTAAAATTAATTTCTTTTTTTCACTTGGCAATAATATTTTAGAAATAATAATATGATATATTATATAATAAATAATTGTTCAATTGTTTATACTGTTAGTTAATTCATTAATTCGATTTAATACATATGTATATTTATATATACATATATATATATATATATATGTAGATAGACGTATGATTTATATATATTTATACATTTATCTACGTAAATTTCCCCGAATTACATTATTAAAACGCATACAGGGCCGCAGCCGGGAACAAATTTCGGAGTGAAAGTCCAACAATTTAATTTTTTTTATCAATTTTCTGACCTTTTTAACATTTTAATAAACGTTTGGGAGGGGAGATTTTGTGACCCCTGGGACAGCGATAGAAAATTCAGCCGTGAATTAACATAGAGAGGTGTACAGTTCTTTGACAACTGATAACAACTGAGCAAATTAATATGATCGTGTCTCCCACCATTCGAAACATAATACAGAATTCTCATTTTGGCAATTTATTGTATATTATTTTTATAAATACGATAATTGCAAATTTAAAGAGTTCGGATACCGATATATTCATAGAAGATTTTATAGATGCAACAAATGTAGCATGTGAAACACCAAATATTACAACTGCCACTAACAATTGTTCGGTTATTTGACGATTCATAATTATAAGGTTTTCTTATACAAATACGCTTATATTTGGTAGTGTGTTGCGATAGATTTTTTTCAAATTATGATAATGATGGTTTTTCGAATATTTATTTTGTCCATAATCATTATCATGTGATATCATGTTAATCGATTAGAAATATGATAAAATTAATGACTGAATATCGAATATATGATAAGGAAAACAACTTGATATATTTGTGAATATTATTTGTGCACAGAATTATTTACATATATTATATTTAGCCAAATTTTCCAAATAGTACTTCCGTTTATAGATACACAGTTTGACTTCGAAATTCCAATACGATCACTATGTTTTTTTAATTTTCTGAGAAGCTAAAAACTATATTTTTCATAAAACCCGTTATAAGTTTCAATAGCGAACGTTGTTTCCCATAATTATCTGTTGTTAAAATTAACTTTTGAACATCAATGGTCAGTGACTCAAACAACATTGGATTCTCAAATGCCGTTAGTTTGTTGAACAAGAGAAACCGAAAGCAGTGAACATTGATGGAGTCATGAAAGAACTCAAAACATTAAACGTCACAATACGTGACTTTGTGATATGATTTAATATTTGTTATACAATTTTTTAAATTTATTTACCTAACTAATGAGGTATTGGATACACATACTCAAGCATAGGAATTTATATTTTTTTATTTTAATTAATAAGTACCCAGGTACAATTTATGTAGTAAAGCGATAACAATTCTGAAAAACCCAATTTGAATTCCAAGTGAAATGTACCTACATGGAATCAACAAGGGAAATAGGATATATAGAGGAGTAGGTTTATAATATTTAGTATACAATAGGTAGTGTACTATATGGAACGATAAATTATTGCAAACGCAAAACGATTATGAGTAGAGTAGAATACAAGTCATGTTTTTCCTTAGGTCTATCCGAAACGAAAATCAAAAAAAAAAAAAACGAATCTAGAGGGCAAAGTGCAGGAATATTCATAAATATTTTGAACAAAGTACCACCATGGTCAAAAATTTCCGCATTTTCAGATTATTGACGGAGATAAATATACTGATTTAAAAATTACTGAAAGCACAAACTACCGTAATAAATAGATAATATTATAATGTCACTTTCACTTGAAATAAAAAACGGTAAACTAACAAAACTTTAATATTACCTTCTATACAATATATTTATATTATGTAAATCGATAAATAAGCATCACGGAAACCGATGCCAAATTTCAGTTAGACTGCTTTTATGTTGGGTAAACAAAACACGTTTAGGTACTTTTTAAAATCGAATATCGAAAAACTATCTACGCTCGTTTATTAATATATATATACACGTATATTTACGAGTATGCGTGTGTGCGTGTGTTTATCGTGGTATTAACTTGTTTAACATACCGTGTTCACGTTAGAATTCGTGTTAAACGGTTGGTACCACATACAGTGAAAACAAAGAGGCCTTCGGGCGCGCTATTATTTTATTTTCCGAGCGGCGCGGCGTTTTTTTTTTTTTTTTTTTTTTGTTTTGTTTTGTCAGTTAGAGTTCAATTGTCATGAGGAGAGTCCCTCATCCCCGCTACAACGGGGTCAAACATGATTTTCCCTGAAAATATTGGCATCAATAAGAATTCTTTTATGTCGGACTATTTATTACATTAATACCATATATATATTATACCATATGATTATTTTCTATTTTCTTGTAATCGCGTAATCCGTTGNTTTTTTTTTTTTTTTTTTTTTTTTGTTCGTTGCGATATTTCACTGCAAAAATTCAAACAAAACATCATTTCGCAGATAAAAACCCAAATATGTACTCCCATTATTTTCCTTTCACGATATTCAATTGAGAAAAATATAATATAATATACGTTCATCCATAACATACACACACACACACACACGTATACTCATATATTATTATATTTGTACATTTTTTTTTTTTTTTTTTTTTTTTTTTTNTTTTTGTTTTGTTTTGTCAGTTAGAGTTCAATTGTCATGAGGAGAGTCCCTCATCCCCGCTACAACGGGGTCAAACATGATTTTCCCTGAAAATATTGGCATCAATAAGAATTCTTTTATGTCGGACTATTTATTACTTTAATGCCATTAATACCATATATATATTATATCATATGATTATTTTCTATTTTCTTGTAATCGCGTAATCCGTTGAATTTCGTCAAATTCCGTTTTGATTCCTCTACATGAAAAATTATCCGTAATGCTCGACACGTGTGACACAAAAGAAATTGCATCTGAAAAATAAATCGTGGGTAAAAATATTGGATTAACTAAAATAAAGAAATAAACGCAACTACTAGAAATATTATATATTATCAAACATCAGTGAGACGATCGTATTAACACCAAACTCGTCGAATTGTCGATGCATTACACTTATGAATTATATTGCACGTTTGACGTTTTACATCGGTGCAGTTGGACCAAACCGACTAGAAAAATTCAAACTTTTATAATTATTCAGGATTTTGAAATAAAATTAATGGCGTTTTTACACAGTTGTATCGAAAAACATCTCTCCTTCAATATTAAAATACGATACAGTAAATATTGTGTTAATTTGCTATCATAAAACTAAGTACTAAACGAAGTAAAGCCGTATTAAATTTCTTACGAACGACAAAAATATTGTGAGGCTGTAGTAACTTAATAATTTAATACTTTAATCGTGTTAATATTTATTAAATATTTTACCTAGCATTTCAAATATTTAATGTATCTATAAGTTACGATTTTAAAACAATTTGTCGAAATAATTATTATAAGATAACGAATAAATATAGACCTATAAAGATAAAATAAAACACTCTCTACTTATCATTTATTATACCTATACTGTATAAATATTACACAGGTATTTTTCCACTCTAATATTTTTGTGTTTTTTTTTTTGATTTTTACGGTATTTTAAAATTGTATTATAAAATATAAAATATTTTTTTTAGATTATGAACAGATTGAGGAATGTATTGGTTTTACATTGATGTTTTTTTTTTTTTGATTTTTACGGTATTTTAAAATTGTATTATAAAATATCAACCGTAGTTTTTGATTTTGTATTCTAAACCGAATATATGTATATAATTTTGTAAACCTATATAATATTTTTTTTAGATTATGAACAGAGTGAGGTATGTATTGGTTTTACATTGATGTTTTTTTTTTCTGTCAACAATTTTTCTACCAGAAATTTTACTCCGATTTTCAAGTTTAGCATCTTTTCTGAAAGGAAATTTTATTAGATTGGTACGCTATGCAGCTTATATTTTTTTTGGTTTCTTTGGTTTTGGAAACTCTGACAAAACAGGAAAATTTACGAAATATATTATTTTCAAATCTTAAATATTACGGTATATATAACAGGAGTCCGTTCAGAATCGTTTTTCATAATCAATGAATAATTTTTACATACAAATATAAATTAAATGTTCCATCTTTCTTTCCAACTTTTAACACACAAAATTGACTCGCCCATTGTGCGAATTATATCCGTTTGTTTTTTTAATTATTATTATAAGTACGTCGTTAGTAATATTATATAAATGTTACTTTTATTATAAAATCGAGCATACGATTCATATCTAGACTCATCATAATTATGGGACAATTCAACTGTTTCTAAAAATGCTCCTATAAAATCTCCAGAGTATAATAAATTTTAAAATATTTTTACTATTTTATGGCATAAAAAGAAAAAAAAATATATGACATACATCAATAATTATTTTCTCTATCGCAAAAGGATCATAATATTGGTATAATAGATTATTAGGTATAATGGTGTTAGAAATAGCGACGGAACTTTGAATGATTTTGTAAAGTTAGTGTCTTACTCTGAAATATTAAACAAGTATAAGTAAAATTTCATAAAATCACACTATATGGGTAAATAGTAGTACTCTACATTAAACACTGACAAAAGAACACTGCATTGAGTTTGTATTACCGCTCAGAAATATTTGTATAACTGCGGTGGAAACGTTTTCAATTGTTTTCAAACGTGCCATTTGTAATTGAACAGCTGAGGACGAGTTTTATAGTATTTTTCAGTAAAATCATGTAACCGTCACCGGGTAATAATACATTTTATGACAAAAAAAAAAAAATCAAAAGCCTTCCCATTAGATACAAAACCAAGTAAATTAATTTAAAATAAGTTTGAACACTATCATTTAAAAATAATATAATCGAAATATAAATTATATTATTGATTTACAAATAATTTATATATTCTTTTACACCATTATTGTTAAAATAATATTACCTATTTAGCTTTTTGCCGTTTTGAGAACGCGTATGATTTACAGTTATACCTTATCAGGCGTGACATAAGTAAAAAGAACTAGAAATATGATATGAAACTGTATACGAGTACCTCATCATTGAAGGTAATAAACTTTTATGGCATGAAATATCTTATTTTTCATACATAATACGTTGGAAATGTAAAATATAAACAGCGTACCTACATACAAAATGAAACAAACAAAATCCAACATATCGTAGGAATTTAGTATTCATATATTTATGGATTTATCAGTAAGTTATCAACAGACGACGTGACAGGTGTTCAAAAACGTCTGCCAAAAAATAACGAATACTATTTGTACTTATTTTTTTTCTTAATGCTCCCTTTGGGTTCGTTTTTCGTGAAATTCCAATAGAATATGAGCATACACAAGCTTCTCTAGAGAATACAGATCGTCTTTCACTTTTATTCCAGTTAAAAAATACCAAAGGAGTTTACTGATAGGTATCATATGTAAAATTTATATTTTATTTATTGAAGAAGCCGTGCAATGATATGAAACGATTGAATACTTATTTTTATGTCTTGCATATTTGTTAACGAACAGTTTTTAGAAAAGCGTTTAGAAAACGTGGTTAAAATATATACAAATTATATTATTAAACCATAATCGTCCACAGTAATAAATATATAGAAAATGCGAATTTGAAGATCTGAGAAAAATAGTTGAAAATTAATTTAAATTTCTAATTTTTAAAAAAAAAACAAATTTGGAATCGTTATTTTATTAATAATAATATTTAATAGGAAATCTATTATCTTAATAAAAGTATAAATTAGTGTTTTTTTATAATATTTATATATATATATTCATTAGTGTAAAATTGTCCTTCACCATAAAAATCACCGTCAAGGACTTATTGAGAACGTTTTGGATAATAAAAAAAAAATGCTCACCATCAGAATACTCGAGGAATTATGTATTCCATAATTTAAACAACACATTCCGTTAAATTAACAACTTGTAAATTTTAGATTCCGTGCGGATCGAGGATTGTATTGGTTTTACAATGGTGTTTATTTTTTGTTATTTATTTTTTTTTTCTGTGTACAATATTTACACCGGAAATTTTGAATCAATTTTCAAGTGTAGCACTAATTCTGAAAGGAAATCTGACTGAAGTACTACTTTAATGAGGTGACTTTTTGATATGATCAGTGGTTTTTCATAATAAATAGGAAAAACCGGGATAAAGCGTGGAAAAAATGGGAAAATTTACGAAAAATAGTACTGAAATAATACGATTTTTTTTTCTGTGCACAACTTTTCTACAAGTAATTTTGCTCATATTTATAATAAAATAAGATTTTCCAAAAAAAAAAAAATTTACTAGGAGGGTACTTTAAAGAGGTTATTATTCGATTTTCTCAAGACGTTTCTCATCAACTATGAAAAACTAAAAAAAAAAAAAAATAAAGGAAAAAAAGAAAATTTAGAAATGTAGTTATTAGTTCAAATATATTACGGCCTCCTTTTTACCATACATTTTGCTCCCAATTTTTATTAATAAACGTTTTTCCAAAAGGAAATCGAACCCGGGAGGCACTTTAAGGAAATAATTTTTCAATTTCTCAGGAGTTTTCCCAGTAAATGTGAAAAACTTCGGAAAATCAGTACAACATTAAATAAATAATATTAAAACAAATATATAAAGTCTATTTAATTATTTCAACTCTAATATGACGTATATATTGGTGAAAAAGTATTAACTTAACTCTACCTAGAATCGTTTTTTCGTAAACAATGGTTTATTGTTTATCATTATCCTAGGAAATCTATTTATTTAAATTTTTTCGAAGCTCCAAAAGCGGATACAGAGGGAGACATTAGTGACAAGTGTCATCTTTGTCTTATAAAAAAATTATTTTTTATCTCTGCGGTAGGCAATCAATAGTCACAAATCAACAATTTAGAATAGTTCGATATCAAAATAATAACAAATTATAAAAATCGAAAATTTCAAAGTAGGTATGAATTATCACTGTTCGAGTAGCAATAGATAATTTATGTAACGCATGTAAATTATATACAAATGCAATATTAATTCAAGTAAATTTCACTCGTAACATTGATTCCTTTTTTATTTTTAAATAATTTATTTTGATAATAATAATTTTTCGCTTTTCAACGGTAAACGTAGTTCTTAGTTAATACTGCGTGGGATAATATCTTACCTACATATTATAGTTTTCCTCATAATCCTTTTTCTTAGATTTAAAAGAGTTTTAAACGGGTATTGCCCGAGGGCTTCAAGTTTATATCGTAGAACCTTCTGCGGTGTTGAGGAAAAAAATAGTTTTAACGAAAGTAATAATATAATCAAAAAATGTGGAATAAGGTAATCAAAATATGGACCGAGGCGAGGGAAAAGAAAACCTCGTGAAGTAGTTGGCAAACAGTTTTTGAACGCTGCTGTACATTTAATTTAAATATAATATTTATATAATTTACTCCAGTCTTATTATTAAGACTAAATTACAATAATAACTAACCCAACTATGCACGAGTGTTTGTAAACGACCAAATTATTAATTTTTTAAGTAAATTTATCATAAATATTCAAAAATCGATCGATGTATAGGCAAATTCATTAGGATAATTATTTTTAATTAAATACTCAATAATTCGCATGAAACAGTATTGTTTTTATGTGTATAGCATTTATCGTTATAAAAGCCTAATTGGTTACATTCGGCACCAAGGATAAATTGAGTTTTTAATAATCAAACATATATTATAGTATAGCTTGATGTTGAAATATATTATATTAATTAATTACGCCCACGTTATTTTGCCTTGTCCTTAGCAGAAACGATTATTATGTTAAATGTAAACTTCATTTTTATCATGTTTTTATTTAATATTATTTACATTCTTCTCGAAAATTTTTTTTTTTCTATATTTATTCCTTCAAGTAGACCTTAAAAATATAAATATATAACCGAGATAACATTCCTATTTTTTCATTGCTCCACTAACTAGCTACAAAATATAAATATAATACATTTCTTATTATAAAATACATGTTATAAATAAGTGAATACAAATAGAGAAATAAAAAAAAAGTTGATACTGGGGGACAAGTGTACCAATGCTGTAAGTGGAAAGTTGGGAAGTTGGGAACGTAAAATATATATAGTTATTTAATTTAAATCAATATAACGATATAAAATTTTGCTAATTAAAAATAATTTGGAGTGATGTCTGGTTATATAATATATTATTTTAAAAGGCCGTAATATAATATACGATTTTCATCAAAAATTTAATATTAAAACTCATATAAAAATAAAAACTACATTACACTTAATTTTTTATTTATTTTCGACCACTAAAATTCCCTAAAAAGAATTCCTGTTTAATTTTTAAGTATTTCTGTTTATTCTGACATTCACGAAGTATCTATAACAAATAAAAATCAGGTGAAAATAGTTCAAAAAATCTCATATGTTCGTTAAAATTTGACAAAATCTAGAAGAGGTATATATAAGTATTTTGTCAAAATTTGAAGTCCACAAATTTTTTAACTGAGTTACAACGAAACAAAAAAATGAAAAACAATTAAAGCATTATTTTGTAAATTTTCCGTTCTTTCTAAGTTTTTTTTTTGTTTTGCTAAATTTTTCAAAAAAACTACTATACCGATTAAAAAAAATATTTTTTGTTCACCAACTAGGCTAAAAGCTCAACGACAACGGTCTGTAGGTCCCTAGTCTTTTTGTTAAGAAAGTAATATTTCTGATAGAGAACATAGTTCGCAAAAATTAACAGCAATAAAATCGATAACGTTACGGCATGCCGTATTATTTATCGTTTCTCTCAATTATCATGAACACTTCTAGAAAAATCAAAAAGTGACAATGCACTAATAAGACACAATTTCTCTTCATAAATGATACTACATTTGATACATCGGAGCAAGATTTTTGGTAGAAAAGTTGTTCACAAATAGACAGAAAAAAAAACACATATCACAGAAAAACTAATAGATCTCTCGTTATACTCCGAATACTTAATTCCATTAACATTTTTACGATTTTGAGGTATAATTAAAAATGATTGTACGGCGATGGTGGCCGTATTTTTTTTATGACAATCCGCTACAAAATGATTATCATAATATACATATTAGTATAATAGCAGGTCAGTGATCGCATGTGCACCGATAACTTGCGAAAGGTAATTTGAACTTTTTTTTCATTGAAGTTTATGATCCAACGTACATAATAAAATGTAGTACAGTATTATAACTTATAGTTTAAGTAGTGCGGACTCGTGGTACTAATTTGTGTTACAAACAAATTCTAAAATGGTGTTTATCTTCAGACAAATTTTAGATAACAAGTCATAACGCCAATATCACATCGGACAGACCTACGGCCATTCGGGCGTAACCCTATAAAAAACAAAAATTAAACCAGTCGGTTAGTATTAAATTATCGCGTTACCAACATAATAATGTAATATGTATGGAAGTGTCGATATTATCCTATATTAAATTATTATTTTTACTGTAGTGATTTTTCTTCTTCATAGGATGCATATTTTAAAGGGCAAAGTAGGTACCACTATTAGGTACCATATTTAAATATAAAACAGATTTTCGTCTTAAAAATGAGAATACAAGTGACAAGCGGCGTTATTATAAGCTAAAAAGCATCTTACTAATTTATTCTTGTAGTATTATGGAATTTATTATTTTTAATTTTGCTTAAAAATTATGTTTTATACTATATAATTTATGATTATGGAAAAATCAACTATTTTTAGGGCTTAGGGTGACATTTTTGCTATATTTTACCTTTTAAATCGCCCTCTTGGAACATTATTCTATATCATATTTCAATAATGTATGATATTAATATTATATACGAATGGTGTGCAGCTGTGTGTTATTTATCGGTGACCTCTTTAAACTATACGAACTCCCCTTACCCTCCCCCCCCCAAAAAAAAAAAATAAAAAATACATTCTTTTTATTATCAACGTAAATCTTTGTTTAATTCTAAATATAACACATATAACTGTAAGTTATTAACTGTCGAAATAAGAAATAACTCGTAAATAGTAAACCTGCGCAAATATAGGTGGCATTCAAATGTTATTGTGTACCGATGAAGTTCATTTAAATATTTTATTGTACTAAGTTTTTAAAAAAATGAAGGTAATAATATTAAGTATTGGAAATTATGAAGATAGGTTTTACGGTGTAAGTTTTAAATAATTTTTATCGTTATTATACTAAACGGTTTTACTTGCGTATATAAATAAAAATAAAATTAACATTATCACTTTGTCATTATTTTCGAGGGAATTAATTTCGAATTCTCTATATAAATTTAAATTTTAGCCGTAGAAAATACGTTTAGTCGCGAAGTTTCGTAATTTCATTCACGACGTTAATAACACATGTGACATAATTTAAACGAACAGGACATTAAAACGAATTTAAGATGGTAATTAATTAAATAATATTTAGTCGATCACAAAGTGATCATTTTATGTGAGTAATTCGATGCCATATCAGCTTCGAGTTAAAAACAAAAGTCAACCACAATATCTATAATTTTTTTTTTTTTTTTTGACGAGTTATCGGTGGCGTATTTAAACTTTTTTCAGAAAAATGGTATAAATAATTTGTTGTAAGTAAAAATAATTTCCTAAAAAAAAACCGATAATGCTGATGGGTAGGTCACTGTTATAGGTGTGAAGTTGCAAAGGTACTTATAGGAAAAACAAAGCCGTTTTGTTATACCTAAGTGGATACCGTACACAACGATAAATTATTGTAAACGAAAAAACACATTGAGTGGACTTCAATGGGACGTTTGTTGAGTAGATTTAAATTTAACATTTTATTAATTTATATAACTACAAAACAAATAACAATCGTTAGTGTGTTTACGATTATCATTAAAATTTGTTCTTGAAACGTTCATAAAATTAAACTGTCATATTGCGTTTAACTTTTTATTTTTTAACCACTGAGTACAATCTATGTCGAACTTTGTATCAAATTTTCAAAAATATTTTTACAGCCAAGAAATGCTTGTTCACATAAATAGAAAAGATACGAGTAGTAAAAGTTTTATGCGAAATACCGTTTGTTATGTTGATTAAAATTAAAATTCAGAACGTGTAAAAAAAATTCATTTTTACGGATTTTCGATTTTTTTTTTCCTATATTACCACCAGAAAAATATATGAGGAAACTTATAACAATATTATGTAGTAATTTTTGAAAATTTTTCAAGCATTTATGGTTAACTTGATTATTTTGGTTCTTATCGATATTAATGATAATTTTACGTACCTATTAATATAATTGTTTGTGAAATCGTGAACACACTTGTCGCAAAGAAAAAACATAAAGACGTTTTATTCAATTTATTAATTTTTCGTATATGTATCGTATAATTCAGTACTTAAAAAAAAAAAATAATAATAATAATAATATTCAAGTCTTTTTAAAAATAAAATAATGGTGACCAAACCTGGATTTATGAGCAAAAAAAAAAAAAAAATCGAAACGGTAGTACCGATTATTATACTAGTCCGTTACATTATATTAATTTAAATGGTAGTATTTTATAGTTATTTTAATTAGGATTTCATAATATATGTGTAATGTCAACATTCGTTTAGGTACGAAAAATTTAACATCGATAAGAATCGTGAGGGCCCCAAAGAAATATACTTCTCCGTAGACTCGCTAAAAATTGATATTATTGAACAGTACCTAATTAGAGATCTGAGAGCGAAAGACTGGAGGACGTGGTCAAATACAGAGATAGGTCAGGTGTATGGGGAAAACTCTTAGAGAGTTCCAACAACTATAAGAAGAACCGATATGGCGCGGCGCTGTATGTTATTTATACAAAGAAAATTATAGCTACTGTAACTTTAATGTGATAAATTATAATAAAGCAATAAAGCAAGTATATTGTTATATAAATCATAAAACAAACCAATTGAACGATTTTTTCGGTAAAATATTAATGACGTTAAAACAGCAGGTATAATTTTTCATATAGATAACATATGGTAACTAGAAAGTAGAAAGCTTACGCAGACAGCACACAGCACTGATACTCAAGAGTGATGTGCAATATTTAGTCCACGCGGTTCTCCGGTTAACCAAGGCATACCGAGCTGTTTTGGACCAACAGTTATGAAACATTCTTATAACACGACCGACTTTTCAGACTACGTTCTGGGCCGCGGTTGCGTAGTGTGTATCGACGGGTGGGAAAATACACTATAGGTACTCTGTGCACATACACAAACATGATTACGTTCATACGCATATACGAAGGTAGTAAAATAACGTCGTGCGAATACGGTTTTTTTTTCCCTGTCGCTTCCAACACACAGTGTGGCCGGGTAGGTACGTCATAAATACGATTTGTCCTATACCTATATTATTGTTACGGGAGACGTTCCGTGCTATTGTTTTCCGACGCATAAATGGGTTAGTCGTCTCCATCAAACCGTTTCCCGCCCGGAGACCGTCTCCGTCCATAGTCTTCAAAGGTGCGTCGTCTCCCTTTTGACGACAACCGACCATAAAGAATACCGACGGTTTTTCCTGAATTCGCAATCCCTTTCGGATATATTATATTCGTCGTGTTTGTGTGCGAGTGTGTGTTTGATATGGCGGTGGGGAGGGTAGAGGACGACCGGCAGGAACGGCACACAGACGTCAGCGGAGGTATGCGTCGAGGGCGAAAAAAAGGAGAAAAATAAAAGTACAGATCTACGTATATATATATATATATTATATACGATATATTATACGCCGCGTAGTATACCGAAGCAAATCGAATATATTGTAATGGCGGCGCCTCGAAATAAATCGTTTGTCTGGTCATGTTTTTTTTTTTTATAACACATGGATAATAATAATAATATGTATATGCGTCGACGGACCGGGGAAAGAAAAGGAAAAAAAAATCTTGAAATAGACGCGCGCGCACAAACCATTTTGTTCTCTCGTATACGTCGTCACTGTTTTATTCATGACCGTGCGTCTCTCTCCTCCGCGGCCGCCGACAACGACCGTATCCCTTCCGTCGTCGGTAGTTTCTCGGTGAAAATCACGGGAGAGTACCTGCCTTAAATACGTTACTACAAATACACACACCTACGCACACACCTACACACACACACATACACACACACACACGTGTACGCGATTTTAACGTGATACCGTTTGACGGTTTCGTCGACGTATTATCATTTCCGGGCTTTCGCGCGCACGTTGCACAAACTTTTTGTAATATCTTTCTGTATACGTCTGCGAAAAGAAAAATTCGGAAATTATATATGAGGCTTTAGTTTTAGGAGAAATTTGACCGAAATCAAAACAAAAAAATGAGCACTGGAAAGAAAGAATTAAAAACAACGTTGTATTAAATCGTGAATATATAGCAGCTTTGGAGTTTTTACGTGAAATTACTCATAATATTTAAATCTATTAGCATTTTGTGTTTATATTATATTTGATTTTTGCCATAAATAATTAGGTATTTTAATAAACAATTATTTTTACCACAACAAATTGGTCGCAAAACATTTTAATTTGTTAATATTTACTTTGGTAATACATAATAATAAACTTTGATTTGTCGATATTTCGTTATTTAAGATATTTTCACAGTCGATATTTCACTTTTTCGTTATTTCATACTTTTCGATATTTTTACTGTCTGCGTTTCGATATTCACAACTGTCTCTACAGTCTAACTAAAAGGTTGATAACGTTTCATATATAATTTAAATTGTAGTGTTATGATAGAGTTCAAACACAGACAGATTTAAAGAGGGAAATATTTGCAGTAGCATCATTAATCGTGGCTTTTCTAGTAAAATATTATCGAATAAAAAGAACAACTATGTTAGTTTTTGCTATTTTTCTATACATTTATTGTTTGACGACATTTTTAAAAAATAGGCTACGAGAACTTCCCTGTAAAGTATTATTCTCTTGAAATATTTTTGTTTATGTTTAAACCCTAATTGTTTCAACTTGAACGCTACGAATGCTATCTTGGCTATATTACGAGTAGTATATTAAGATTGAGCCAAGAAATTATACGTATATTGTGCAGCCTCGTCTTAAAAGATGCAGATTTTCCGTCCGATAATATAATAATTTATTAAAAACATTTTCCCGAGATTTCTAAAAAATTGAAATTACTCATTTTTAGTTTTTACATTAATTGTATCATTAAAATAATAATTAATCGATGTATTTAAATATCACTGGCAGAACGGCATTATGATGATATGGGCGGCGTTATCACCCATAAACATCGAGTCGTCTCTTAAACGATCCCGTAGATATTGGAACTCCCTTTTTTTTTTGTTAATAACGGCAAACGTGGCGTATAAATTTTTATTTCTAATTGCGATTTCCGGAGTTATTAAAAAAAAATCGTGTTGTAATCGAATATACGCGGTACGTGACTCAAACGGCAGGAGAACTGAAAAACGGTGGTTTCGAATTTTAAAATTGTCGATTTCATAATTACCAAACTGATCGATTTATGATTATACGATGGTAAAATGGGAACGAATATCAGATTCCGTGATGGATATATAACAATATTATATAATAATATGTGCACTGTAGCGGTAAAAACGAATTTAAGCTCATAAACTCGGTTTTAAATCGTTTACTCGTGACTAAGCATTATTCCACCATTTACAAAATATTATATTTAATAAAATCACCGGAAGATACGAATAAAATCAAATATTTGACATTAAAATGTACATAGCTCGAAAATAGGAAAATAATATGTATTCGATTTTCCTCGTATTCCATCGGTTTATATATTGGGTCGGTATCGATTTCACTAAAATCTAGTTAATAAATCTGGAAATTGCATACATATATTACTTCTGAGAAGTTTGATGCGTCGGTGACAAAAAAAAAAAAAAGTACATACAATTTTTAGAAATAAATTTGTTTTTCACAATTAGTTGTATTCAAAATTTATTTTTTTGACATGTTTGTTTAGACCTGCTTACAATAGACCACGGACTTTTAGTACTACATTGTTTAATTCGTTGTAATTCCGTGATTTCATGTTTTATGATTAAAACGGTTAATTAATAGGAAAATGTATTCGGTTCGATTCATTAATTTAATCGATTATTTTAAAGATTTTAAAATAATTGATTACTTGTGATTTCGGTTAGTCGGAGATCTGATTATTACTGCATATAGTGTGTTATCTCAAATCGTCTATTAAGAAATAGATCCGGGATACTGTCATTATTAATATTATTAGCGAATGGCACAATGGACAATACAAAAGCTTATCACTTTCAAAGTTGATCAAAGATGATGATATGTTTATTTTTTTTTTTAAGTTGTTTCTCTTTTTTTGGTTCATTTACCATTAAAATTTCAACTAGTAAAGGCGTAGTATCAATCGAAAAAACCAATTCGCAATTAATCAATCAATCGCTTTTTTTAGATTAATTAATGAATTTATTTTTTGGTAAATTGTTCACAAATATATACGATTATGAACTAAAAAATAATTTAACAGCCCTCGGTATACTTATAACTGATACCTTGTACTTTGTATACAAAACCTTAACTATAATTTGTGCACATATATTTTTAGCTATACAATCCAATGCATATAATAAATACGATGGGGTATCATTAGTTTATATAGGTCAAAATTCTGTAAATTGAAAATTCTCCATGTTCTAAACAGCGTTCATCTCAAAGTATTTCATACACAAATTTGACATTTTAATCTCCATTTCGATAACATCGTACACTGTCTAAAATCTATTCGGAATGCAGTAAAAACCTACCTATATAACTTTTTATTTTAATATCAATAATATTGCATTTTAATAACTGCAGTTAATATATAAAACAATCAGCAATAAGTACATTAATTTTTAAATTCTGAGTGTAATATCTATTATAGTTTTACTAAAAAATCTGTTCTTTGGCCTGTCTGTAAACATTTTATCGGTTTGTAATTTTATTCAAAATCATCAACGTTATTGTCAGTGATTGTCTCTGGTAAAAAATTTTGATTTATTCGTGAATTGAGATGTTATAGTTTTTAATAATGGAAAAAATCCCATAAAAAACGTCTGAAAACAGGAATATTTATGCAAACATGTGTTTCTATTATTTTCAATTTTTTTTTTCTTGTGGTTGTAATTCAGTAAATGAGTGAAATATTAACATTAAGACACCAAAATTATCTTGAATACTTATATTAGTATTTCATTATAGACACAGGAGAAGTTTGAGAATTTTCTTTTTTTTGAGTTTTTACCATTTCGATATTTTCTACATTTTTAGGTTTTATGCGAATAGAATGTTATAGTATACTTTATTAGCGATTTAAGTTTAATTTTATGTTGAAATTCGTAAAAAACACGAACCATTTTAATTTATTTTTTAGTTAAAACCTATAAATTGTTCAATTCAAATTTTTTACAAAAATTATTAATCAAAGTTTGCTCAGAATCAGTTTTCGCTTGAAATGATTGATCGTTGCACACGGCAATTCAATAAAAGATAAAACACTTTTTTCCTTCTCACATACAAAAGTGTTCTGTTGGATTTATTTAACTATTGTAGATACAGGATACATTTTTTAAAAGTCTTTTGGGTATTATTATCGTAAGTATAACTTATCATTTTGTACAATGCACATTAATACATATTTATTTATATACAATATTCTTTTTTTCTTTTTCTTTTTTCTTTGTTCACAACTTTCTATAGTACAATTATTATTTTTGCAGTTATATTGTGTAAAAAAGAATATTTTGTTCAACATTAATACAAAATAAAATGATACAATTAAATATTAACATAACAATACTGGGTGCATATTACACATACGTTTTTGTTCATAAAAATTCGGTTCCACTCTGATCAAACATAACTGTTTAGTTGACAACAGCAATAATTAATAAAACAAGCGTTTCCTAAAAGTTTTTGGTCAGTAATTTTGTTTGTTATACTTGTGATAACACTTTAAATCATGAAAAATATAAGGATAACTGTATTATAATATATTATCATAATCTTGTATAAAATTAACCCACGAGTTCCAGTCAATAACACCCGAACAATTGGCATTGAGAATAATTGAATTTTAAAAGAAAAAATACATTTAAAATAGATATATTATTGATAAAAAATAAATAACACATTTAGTATATAACTTAATGAGATTAAATCAGATTATTTTAATTTGGTTAAATTATGAACATCAAATTAATTAATCGTTTATGAAATGAATAATTTGTGTAAGTTTTTGACGAATTTTAAGTGAATCATTTATCTTCCTTATTTCGTGGAACATTTTTTTTTTTTTACCAATACAATTTATTATGTCTTTATTATTATTATCTTTATATCATTTAATATTATTATTTCTACTATTACTATCCTACAGTAAAATATAATTAATCGCAAATTAATAGTGCTAATTAAGAATTGTTCGCATTTTTTTTTATTTTAAAATATCACATATTCTGCTGGCTTTAGAAAAAGTTTACATATAGAACAAAGGTTGAAAAAAAAAATCAATGAATTATTATGATACCCATACAATGTGTTCGCGTTTCCAGGTAACACTAAATATTTTTGCCGGTTGACCTTGGATTTTGATTTTGTCTTTGACAGGTGATATGTACTAAAATACACATTTTAAAATTAATTCAAAATGTTTGATCCTTTCGATAAACATACTTTACTAGTGCATTTGATTTGAATGAAAATATCAAAACATTTTGAACTAATACAATTATATACGCGATTAATTCTCGTAATAATTTGATGTATATATCATGATAATTAATTAGTTTGTTTAACAGTTTTTCTGTTTAATTTTGTAAAAAGCACTACAACATAACACTTGATTTTCCGTATGGAAAAAAATATATCACTAATATTTCATTGGTACAATTTATTAATTTTCGATAAATTATAAATACTTAATTAGTTATGTTCAAGTAATTGACCGATCCACTTTGTCCGATTTCTCCGAAACCCGTATAAAAATGTCCGTATTAATTTGCGAGTTCACTTCGGAATTTTCGAATCACCGCAAGCTTAGATAAGAACTTTCAAAGTTCTGAAATTGGCCCATTAATTTCGTCCGATTTCTTCGAAACCCGAATCAAAATCTTCGTGTTAAATTGTGAGAATTTTCGAGTCATGGCAAGCTCAGATACGAGCACTCTAAGTTCTAAAATTGACTCACCTACTTCGTCAGATATCATCAAAATCCGTAGTTTTCCCGGTAGATTGTTATTAATGCAATAATTTATAAGTTTCCTCAAGAATGTAAAATTAATTTTAGATTCTCAGTAGAGCAATGAATGTATTGGTTTTACAAAGATGTCTAATTTATTATTATTATTTCTTTTATGTGGACATTCTTTATACCGGAAAGCTTACTCCAATGTATACGATTTAGATCCTTTTCTGAAAAGAAATAGTTTTTCGAATTTCTCAGGAATTTTCTCATCATATGTAAAAAACTGAAAAAAAAAAACGAGAACATGTACGAAATATATTAGTAAAATATTATGATATTTTTTTTTTTGTGGACAATTTTTCTACCGGAAATTCTTTAAACTACAGATAAACGATTTAAAAGATAAAGTTAAATTTACTGTGCGCCAGGACTCATTTTATTTATCTCGAATCGGGCCTAAAATACAATAGAGATACCGTTCATGCGGACAGTTTAAATGGTGTTCGTTTTATATTAAATACAGTTATAATCTTGATGTATATTGCGTAAAAAATTTATTATTTTTTTTATAAACATATTTATATAATGGTGCCGTGCTGTTATAACATCGATTAGTATGCCATCAACGCCCATGTGTGCTTCATATTTTGAAAAAAGTAATTAGTGACAATAGATTGTTTTACTAATATTATCATTACCTAAATTCTGATGGGTATCTTCAATTAACATCAGCACCGTCTTAATATTTTTAGAACTAGTTACATGTTATATAATGCACTGAAATAAATTTCAATAACACATAAAAAATTAATGGAGATGTAGTAAAAAAACATGAATTTTATATTCTTGAGGAACATTATAAATTATTGCATTGATCCATCAGGAAAACTACGGGTTTTGACCAAAACCCGATAAGTTTGCGGGCCAACTTCAGAACTTTAATAGCTCATAGCTGATCTTGCAGTGACTAGCGAATTCCGGGTTCGGACTCGCAAATTTTCGCAAATTACTACGAAAATTTTGATACGGGTTTCGATGAAATTAGATAAAGTGAGTTGGCCAGCTGAAGAAGCCCCTCTTGCCTGTGGAGGGTATAAATGCTATACTCGAAAATTCTAGGAGCGGACTCGCGAATTCTCGCAAATAACTCACAATATGTTGACACCGGTTTCGAAGAAATCAGACAAAGTATGTGGGCCGACATCATGGAAGTTAATTAATTGTTAAATAGTTGTTTTGTGTTGAATTAATTCTGATAATTTTAAGAAAGTCATTTTACTAGAAAACGTCTATGACTATTGACTTTAGTGTTTTTAATATTTTGTAAACGTTTTGTGGAACGCTTACAGTATTGCCTACAAGTTCTCACTGCACTAAGTATTGTGAAAAATAAAAAAATTTACGGAAAAAAAGAAAATCAAATTTCCAGCCGAGTATTATAAAAGATGAAAATGATAGAAAAAGTATTGCTATCTCTTTAACTTTTGCGGGCTCACTGCTTGCAACTGGTGTAATACTTGGCCATGTCCTATCCTATCCATTATGTTTCTACGATTCAAGGATTCAAATAAATATAACCTACCGATAATACGTCTGATCCAATTTGACGCCAGAATATTAATCCGGGAATTGGATTCGATGTAAGCCGTTTATGAAAAGGGACATTTGAACCGTGATTCCTGTTACAGGTTGACTTATTATTATGCATACGCAGATATGGGTACGTAAAATTCTTATCAGCCGGTTTCACATTTAAGTAGGTTATTTTATATATTTGTTTGAGTACGTTTTTACTCTGTGAGTATGTGTGTGTGTGTGTGTGTGTGTGTGTAAGTGATAGCACGCCAGATGAGCGAATATAACAGCACGAGCTCAATATAATAATATTGCATATATATATAGGTGTGTACTATACTATGCAGTGTTCATGCGGATTCCGTGACGGGCACGCATTAAAATAATCGTAATCCGAAAAAGAAGCTCGACGATACGCGATCTGACGGCAAGTGTATATATAAAAAAAAAAAAAAAAAAAAAACAGAAGGCGAGGAAAAACCCGGGCTGTCTATAATACGAGCTCGTATACCTTTTATAATGCGCGGTATATGCGCACGACGCGTATTATCGCATAAATCGCCTCGATTCCGTAATGATACCGGTGATGGTTTACGATGTTATTTTATTTAAGAAAGTAGGGAGGGTGATGGCAGGGTATAGTGTGTAGAGTAACGGGCCGTGTCACGTTATATATAATATATAAAGTGAAAAAAAAAATTCAAAAAATAAAACCGCACGAGTGAAGAAATAAGCGATTCACGCGATATTCGGTGGGTAACATTTTTCGGTAATCGACCGTAATAGTATTATTATTATGTTTACCGTACGAACATCGAAATAATAATAATATCTAAAAAATAAAAAAAAAAAACCGTTACCAATAAAACATGTTTCCGAAAAGACCGAAAAACACCGTAAAACGCAATAAATATATTATGTATATATATATTTTTGTTTGTTTTTTTAATCCTCCCAGTTACATGTTGTTTATCGATAAAATATATTATGATCATTTTTATTTTTATAACGTCCCTATCACGATGAAATTATTTTTTTTTATTTATCTACAAGTTTTTATTATCAATTTAAAAGCAGTTCGTATAGAATAATACGTTACACGCGTGGATGTCTAGTTTGTTGAAGCGCATTTATAACTTTAGGTGTTACGGAATAAAATCATATTCTGACGAATTTATTATCAACTATGATTCGTACGACAAGATAGATTTCCAAATAATAAAACAAATATTTTTGGTATTGAGTTGTTTGAATGTAGTTCCTACAACCACGCCATTTTTTTTAGCGAATATCCACTGCGTGTCCACTAATCCTCCGCCCTAAAAAAATTCTAGATTAACAATACCTCCCACTTAACGTTTGGACTTCCTTCGGTTACCCTCTCCCTTTTCCCACTGAAAGGATTTTGTTACAAACTCTATAGAGTACGATAGCTGAGTATAATAGTCTCCTGAAAAATATACATGCTCGTTTATCCTGTTTAGTGTACAAACGGTCTTTTTTAAATTTTTTTTTTTCAAATTATATCTATTTTTATTCAACTGCACTCGTATATTACAATATAAATTGATACATTTTGTACCTTTTTAATTCCCTTATACGTTTTTATCGAGTTATAGTTGGGTACTTATAATTATTCTATTCATCATCATCATTATTATACTTTTTATCACATCAAAGAAATCGATTTTTTCAACAATTCATTAGTGGATTATTTGTTCGTTTAATCTGTAATTCTTGCACACTGGACGCGTTGAAGAGATTCGTTCCACTCAAAATGGACAATGAACGGTGATTAAAAAGGATAACAAGTGTCGTTGGTCCAAAAAAAAAAATAATAATAATAATAATAATAATAATTATAGTATTAAATCATTTGCATTGATAATTGTTATTTACTTTTCATTAAAAAAATCTAATTAATGGATACTCGAATCGCGTTGATAAAATAATACTGTGTCAACGAAAGTTATTTCGTGAATCAATAATCACAGTACTGTGCTTAATCCCCGCGCATTCGCTCTAATTACGTTCTTAAAGCGTGTTTTGGCATCCCTCTACGTAGCTGTCGTTGTGCATTTCAAAAACGGTTTATCGGTAAGGAATAAGGATTTGCATAACTATATAGAAAAACCATTGGATATTTTTTTTTTTTTTTTTAAATGTGTATTTATAAATAAAAAAATCATTAATGCAATAATATAACCACTCGCCATGAGCAATTTATTATTTTGACGGATTTCTTATTTATATTTTACTTCGTTGTATTTGAAAGTGCAATCGTCGACTTATCACTTATTATTTCTTTACTGTACCCTGTTCATTCTGTAGTCCGATAAATCTCACCATAAGGTAAAGTACACAATGTATTGCGTCTTTTTAATATTCGCACAATGTGTGAATATTAATAAATTGATTTATAATTGTTCTAATGTTTATAAGAGATTAAGTCCAAAATCTGTATTAACAAAAATACATTGTTTCAAACAACATCCGCTACATGACAAAGTGTCTAGCTAGGTAAGGTATATAATATATTGTGATATGCTCCGAGAGAGAACCTTTAAAATCAATTATTAAGCTCACTCATGTTACACTAAGTGCCTATGGCGTACGAAACTTAACTCAAGTCTGTTTTTTAAATTTTAAACTTAAAAATGTTTCACGGTACGGTAAGTTATCATAAACACAACGAGAGTAAAATATGAAACTTCCATTAGACAATGCACAGAGTTTGGATTAAAATATATTACTTAAAACCTTCTTGTCAAACTTCCATCCTTGTTTCAAAAATATTTAAAATCTACAATATAATTTGGCATGATAAAATAAAAAATTGGTTCTCTAAGACCCTAGTTATGTATTTTTTTTTTTTTTTTTAAATTGGTGATGAAATTCAAAAATTGTAAATGGTATCGAATTTCATTGTAGAATAATAGGTTTTTTTTTACCACCATATTTAAATCTGTACGTTATAAAAACACCAAATATTCATTCGCAAGTAAATCTTAAGTATTATATATAATTTAATACTGTTTTAAACTTATTGACGCATTTCTATTAATTAGTTATGTAAGTATTCGCGTATATAAGTTTATCCTACATTTTAGATAACTATTTGCTAGACGTTCCTTATCCATATTTATTTTTTTTTTTAAATAATAAAACGTCCTGTTCGAAATTAATTTATTCGGTTTTAAAATGTAAAATATATGTATCTGATGAATTTATTTTGTTCATATACGGTTACAGATATCATGGGTGCGCCGCAGGGACTGGCACATATTGACGTCGGGCTTGTTCACGTACACAAACGACGAGAGGTTCACCGTGTTGCACGCGGAAGGATCAGATGATTGGACACTACAAATAAAATACGTTCAGAAAAGAGACAACGGCACGTACGAATGCCAGGTGAGTGAAAAACATATTACAACTTGTTGATCCGCCTTTTTCACCATAATCGCGAGAATTGCTATCAATGTCTACGTGTGGTAATTAAACTAATAGATAAGTTTACAAGATCTTCGGTTTTAATTTTAATTTTAATAATATTATTCTACTATATAATATGACGAAATTTAATAATAAATATAAACGTACAAAAATTTATATTTATAATCATTTTTAAAACGGATTAAATGACCCGATTCCATAATGTATAAGAAAAAGAAAAAATATTATAGCTTACAAATAACATTGAAGTAGTGATACAAATAGTAATAGATTGGACATTGCATAACTTTTAGAAAACAAAACAAAGAATGGAAAAATAACAAGTTAAAAATTTAACTTTACAATAATTATAAATTATAGCCCATTGAAAGGGTTATTCTTAATGTAAGAGTGTAGGAGCCAGTGGTGGATTTATGAGGAGAGGGGGGTCCAGATTCTCTGGACCTCCCAGACACTGATATAATTTCAATTAAATTTCGTCCAAAAAAGAGGAATTTATTAATAGAGATACCTTTTAAATACAAATGATTTTTCAGAACACATCCCGGAAACATGTTGAAAACCCGTTACTGATACAATCAACTAACATAAATTGTTACTTATAATACGAAGAATATACCTAATTTAAAATTTTCTTAAAACTATAAAAAGAATAAATACAGAAAAGGTCTACGTTTTTTTTGGCTAATTTCAAAATCAGACAATTCATCGCGTAATAATTAGTTCGTTGGTTGGGAATATAGATTGTAATATGAGGTATAGTGATACGGTGTGGAACCAAAAAGAACAAAACACTGAGGAACTCTGGACAATCAATATTGTTATGAAAAATAACAAATATGAAATATTAATCAAATTTTATTCTACGTAAAACAAGTAAGTCAAGGAAATGGATATTCAAAATAGGAGCCAAACACGGGGTATATTGCAACGGCAATCAAAAAAAAACCAAAACATTTATTTTGAACAGCTTCCAAAGACACTTGATGTTTAAAACTGACCATTTACTAGTACAATAATCAAGAGTATATCTAACGAAAGGAATATAATATATAGAACGTAATGCATTTACGTTATTAAAATTTCCACATGGAAATTTGATAAGACCAAGCTGTTTTAAAGATTTGTCTTTTACGTAGTTCACATGCATATCAAATTTATATTTGATATGTACATAAACTTATTATTTTTATTTATTGTCAAAGAATACGCAAAGATCTTTAAAGTTTAAAACACGCACAATATTAATGTAATAGGTAAAATTGAACAGGAATGATTGAAAAACATGCTATTCTAAACTAATTTTAACAATCCCAAAACTATTGCAATGTATTATAAAAATCATGACTCAGTTTTATAAGTAATATCGGTTTTTATAAATACTCCGTTTGTTATTTTACCATTGGTTCAGATATTCAAAAATTGTATGCATAAACCAAATACCTCGTTTAGTTTTAATGCATATCGAGCCCAGAATATTGTCATTTCAATTTATTTACTGAGACGATAAAAATAATTTTAAAATGTATAACTACTTTTAGATTTCAATAAGCTATAAGGAATAAATATGTTATATAGTTATCTGTTTATTTTTATTTCAGTAAATTTAATATTTTTAAAGCACTAAAAATACTTACTTATTTTTGTATGTTCCAGTTCGGTTTTTTTTAAAAATCATGAATATCGAAAAAAAAAATAAAGTTTAGAATGATGTAAACATTATTATCTAAAAAAATGAATAAAAAACACCAACCCTTATTTATGATCTACCATCAAAAAAGTAACCTAAAAGTAAAAATCCGTTCGAATTTGTGTATTATCATCTTCCAAATATTTTCAAATGCTTTATGTTTACAGACCATTTTCAGGAACAATTGACACATTTAAACTGAAATAATATGAATCGTTTAGAAAATGTATTCTATAAATTACGGAGCGATGCTATTAAAGTATGAAATTGTATTATTTTACAACCCAGGTCGCGTATATTCAAATTGTTGTAGATCTCTAATAATAGTAGATACTTATTTTTATTTACTAACACAAAAATATATTTTGTTCTATCATTCATCTGGATAAAATTATTTCTACTAATCAATAATGCAACTCCGATCATAATTTATACGAAAATACCCATGCCGGTTAATANCATCTGGATAAAATTATTTCTACTAATCAATAATGTAACTCCGATCATAATTTATACGAAAATACCCATGCCGGTTAATAATTTTAAATGCATATTCTCTACAAATTAAAATTGGATTGAACGAGTTTCAGTTTTTTCTTTTGCTATATTATTAATAGTTATATTAATTTTTATTTGGAAATAAGTCTTGGAAACCTTTTGGCTATAGAATTTGGAAATCAGAAAAATATCTCTTAGAATTTTCATGAATTTTTAAACGATTTCATGTGAGCCATTTTAAATATATGTATCATTTATCATTTTTTTCCACGGTCATTTTAAAGATTCGTTGATGAATTTATTAGACACTCCGATATTTATTATACCCCAATACTTAAAGAATATATGATACAATATTGTTCTAGACCCCTGTAAGTAAATTATCCATGTTCAAACGACGCGGATCAGTGAACGCATCAACCGCAATATCGTAAACGAAACTCTGTCCAGTTAAATATCTTTAAACCTATTCATTCGTAAACCCAGTCTAGTTTATTGGATTTATCCGTTGGCATCATTGATTTCAACCGAATGATAAAATTAATTTTACGGCATTATAAAATATTTGTACAGATATAACTACTAATGTTGACGTGTTTTTGGTAAGTTATATTTTGATTTACATAATTTCGTTTTATCGATATAAAAACATTACAACAATCAATTAATAAATATTAAGATTTTTGTCTAGACATATTAGAAAATATAAAAATTAAAATATAGACATTTGGGATTAAACGAGAAAGATAAATGTGCGTGAATATAATTATATACAGGAAAACTGCAAAGAAAATCAGAGAGAAAAAGATGAGAATTTATAATATAAGTTAAAATTCAGAGGTGGGAAAAAGAAGAAAAAAAAAAATGAGAATTTCTAATATTATTTAGGGCATGGTTTGATAGTTAGTTTAACCTCTGTTGTATATAAAACAAAATCTATTATACGAAAACCGTACAGCTCGTGTATGGAATTTATAATACAAAAATATAAATAATCTCGTTTTGTGTGGTTAAAAATATAAAATTTGTTTACCCTAAGAAAGAAAAAAAACGGTATTATATTATTTTTTACTTAAATATGCAAAAGAAAAATATTGTGGGAATATTGCGTTCGTCGACCAGCGTTAGCTTAGTAGTTATAATATGGTACGTAAAATATGAATATAATTTTATTAATAACACATCGCAATGTTTTATACGATATGGATACCGTCGCCATCAATAAATAGCGCAGCTGAACAGAACAACTAGCAGATAAACTACTCGTAAGTAATAAAGCATAACTTGGCATATTTTTAATATTGCAATATTCGACTTTCTATTACATAACAACGAAATTCCACGTTCATTTTATTGTTTTATTATACGCCTAGCTTGCGTGCGCTGACTCCGAGGTATACATTGGGTCAGTATCGATTCCCGAAAATTGTGGAAGAATTTAAAAACAAAATTTATATTAGATATAGCAAGAACGTGGCGAAATGCTTAATGGTCTCAAAAACTCATATATTTTCTTATATTCCTATCTCATCATAAAATGACCACGGATAATGTATAATTCTATATACAACGCATAAAAATACTATGGGTATCGATCGTGAAAGATGACCATCAAATATTATTTCCAAGAAATTTAATGGGCGTAGAGCAAACCACCAAGTAGAAAACAAAATGTATTTGATATCTACAATATATTTTCAACTTTAAATGAATTAAATTTAATTATATGTGTTTTTTGTTTGAAAATATATTTATTTTTTTTTTTCTAAATACCTCGCGAAGTAATAATGAACAAATATAATGGAAAATTAAAATTTAGACTCCAAAGGTATACTGCCAGACCGCCGTTTGTAAATTTCGTTTAAATCGAATAATAATGTACACTAAAATATTAAAATGTAAAAATTAGAAAAAATAATAATAATAAAAGAACTTTTTGAATGTGTATCCTTTGTTATCCTTTAAAGAAAACTCATAAATATTATATTATTTATAATATTTACATTAATATCCCTCGTTCGATAGAAAACACACATATTTCATTTTGAACTTGATGAATTGAATTCGTTATCGCTAAAATTCTTTATGTAATATGGAATAATAAACAGAGTACTTAATTTACTTGTCATGATCATAGATTTTCCTAGATGATTTTTATATTAAATTTCCAATTTTTATTGTCTATGGAATTGTATGGTTATATTATTTTCAAAACTTACCCTTATCACTTAGTAATAAAGAAGTAGTGATGGGAAGTAAATATCATAATAGTTTTCTTTTCTGGTCTGAATTTTGAATTGTTATAACTTATCAATATTATACTACTACGCATGCATTTTTTTTTTCAATCTTCTATTTTTAATTTCTGCCTGGAAAAATAGGAGAGTATATTTCTATTATTCAAAAATTAAAAAGAAGATATATTTTTATTATGGAATACGAAATAAGGGTCATATTTTGAAATGATCATAAACAAGTTCATTAAACTATTCTATTGTTGCTATAGTGACCGAAAAAGAACCAAAAAAAAATTGTGCTTAAAATCTTCGTAGATAATCGTTGAATTAGGATTAAAAATAAAAGTATTGATTACCGTGTACAATTTATTGACTTAAAGCAATAATTCATGTACCGTATTTCCTTATTAAATGCCATTAAATTACAACTATAAATTTATTAAATCTAGGTCATAAATTAATAATTTATCATGAGTTATATCGATTAATCGACGTTATGATAATATTAGGTTTAGTATGGTTCGTGAAAATTTAATAAAGCATGTATAAGTGATTTCGATTTATTTCGAACGTTATAAACAATTATAACTTAGAAGTAACCTAAATTTATGTGAATGCAAAATATAAATATTTGCCTAGGTGCCTTAATTTCCTCGACATCATAGTAAATATTTTGCTCCAATGTATTTCAAAGCAGCATGCATATATTTTTAAATTTATAATTATAAATGTGTAACGTTATGAACCCAATAATCATATTATCATAATTAACCGAACCCTTGGTGCTATTTTACGGACCGACAAAGAAAACAAATGTTGGTGTAGAGGCACCTTAATGTTTCACGAACCGAATTTATTTGGACATATCGCCGCGAACTATCGCTGACACATTTCAACAAATAAAGAATAATAATACGTAATAATATACCTGCCCACCAAATATTAAACCTAATTTAGTTTCGCGTTGACTCGTAATACGATATTTAGACTATAATGTCGCTTATTTTTCATAGCCCTAATATTACACGTTTATTATTTTTGTTTTGTTCGTAACAGCTATAGCGGAATCGTGAAATAAATACGGACCGAGTAGGGTTTTTTTTTTTTTTTTATATAATATTTTTATTATGATTTTTGTTTTATATATACGTATACGTTCGCGTCGAATCTAGAACAAATCATGTGTGAAAAATATCAAGAACATTTAAAAGTTTTTCGTAGTTTTGTGCACCGGGGCGAAAAGATATTGTACGGCAGATAAAAAAATAAAAAAAAAAAAGCTGCCGGGTGTCGGTGACGGCGGACGGCGGTCTCGTTGAGAATGGAGTGTTTTTATCAGTGATACCTTACGACGATAGAGAGAAAAACACCGCACGTACGACTGATCGGGTGATTTAAACTTCTCTAACTTTTCCTATATAGATACCTACCTATATAAGTATATATATATATAAACCGGCTTGATATGCCAAAAGTTCAAACGGATCGTGTATCGTTATGTACGGAAATCTGTTTGGGCAAATATTTCAATGCTTCGCGCATAGAAACGAGCGGTATCGATGTGCATGCTTATTAAACTTTGAGTATTTGGGTAGGTAAATTAAACACACTGTACGTGTAATTCGAAAAACTTCAGTCTCCAGTCTCCGAACACGTAAAATGCATTTAATTTCGTTACACGACGAATATACGATTTCTAATGAGTTCATTAGAACGATATGTTCAATAAAATTAAAACGAGTGCCTATATTATGTATTTACGTAGGTATGCGCGAGGTTACGATTATATTTAGTGCTCATAATTGTTCTACCGTGAAAAATGTGCCTATTTAAATGTCTTCGATTTTAAATTTGGTTTCAATAAACTTTTAAGACGGCTAAATCTCAGAATATGTTTGGCTTAAAACACGTTTTGGTACCTACCGCCGATATTTCCGAGAAACTCTCATTTTATTTTCGGTCTACTCATTACTGAAATGTTCGTGTTATTATTTGAGTGAAACATCGAAATGTATTAGTGTTGTATTGGAAAACTATCGATGAATTCGCAACGTTCGTTAATATTATTCTGTGATAACTGAAATTATTAGTACGTACGTCCACTAAAAACGCTATAATAAATATTGGCGTAATATACTTATTGGCCCCTGTAGTATGTCCATTATCGTTTTCTTAACGGAACAAAACTGTATAACTATTTTTAAAATACAAAGGTGATCTACGAGGATATTAAGTAACAGCAATGATATTATAATTATAATCCAATAAGAAAATATGGTTGATTGAGTATTAAGTTTTCAAAAATAATTGTTCAATTTTGACCTGTTATTGCACATCACTAGGGTCTTATCGATTTTATAAAATCAGAAATACTATCCGTTTTTAATTTTATAAGACTACACCTTCACGGTGTAAATTCCAGGTATATAAAGCTTCGTAAAAGTAATAGCAAATATTAAATTTAATATTTTATTCTATTACATGTATGTCTGTGTCTACGAAAATTAAAAATATCATATACGAGTATTATATAGTAATAACCATGATAATATATATTCATTAACACCGAATGATCTATAAGTCGATAAGTCGATTACTATAGTTATAAATTGTACGAACTTAATAGGTATGATGTTTTTGTTGATGACATTTACATTATGATCCCAAGTGATTAAATATTTGCAATTTAAAAAACGGGTAAAAAAATATTGTATTCCTTCGATCAGTTGAAAATACATTACATCATCGTGATAATATCTATTAACGTTGGGCTAAGTCGTGATTACCTTATGCTAACATAGTGATAAACAATTAATTATAGTACCTACATTGATAAGACACGATACGTGGAATATGAAGAGTGGATGGGATATATATATATGGTCAGCCTTGAGGACTATGTCAGCTCAAGTAGGCCGAAAATCATTTGTTACATAAAATCGAAATATCACCGATCATTCTGATAACTATTTTTTCACCCATACACTTCCTTTCGCTTTTTCAATCAAGTTTTTAAACGATTGACTGTCACAAAGCATACAAAAGTCTCCATAATATCGTCATCTGACTTTTCTATTACGAATAAGTTATACACAATATATGAATATGTACGAATAAATTTTAATAAAGACTTGATCAAAAGAGCTCGGTCAAAAGTATTTCTATTTAAATAGTGAGCGTTTTTACGAATACAGCAATTGTTTAAAATAGATTAGAAGATTAAAATACTAAACATTCAATAAGATTTCCTTTTAGAAAAAGTACTATTATTGTAAATCGGAGCAAGATCTTTGATAAAAAAGTTTTGTATAGATAAAATAAAAATTAAAAATAGACATCTTTATAAAACCATAAACTTCTTCACTACACTTAGAATATAAAACTTGTATAATCTAATCAATTATTAGTGTGGTGTTTATTACGCCCATTTTAAACTCTGATTGATGAAAGTAATAATTCAAATTCATAAGCCAATCCAAGAACAGCAAAGTTTGTCAGTGAGAATATAAAGTTTCAATATTTTTTATAAAGCTTTCTATAACAGACACTCATATTGAATGACCGAATTCAAATGTAAAATATATCGTATTACATAAGTTTTTTTTTTTTTTGGGTAGGAACTGTAAAAATACCTATGCAAAACTTTAACTTCAGGATCACAAAAATATATTGAATAACGATCAATACTGAAACTTCTGTAACGGGCTGAACAAATATATTGTTAATATTCTTAAAAACAGAACTATTCTATGCTTCGGATTTTATGTACACTAAAACCAATTTAATAAAACAATTAGTTCAGGTAATTATCAAAGAATAGTTTTTGTGTTGAATATTGTAAACATTATTTAAGTGGTTTATAAAAAAAGTGCTTCAACATAGCAATTATATGTAAACTTACTTTTTTACATTCAAGTAAAGTTAGTAAGCTAAATGTTAAATAATATACGTAAATAAACTAAAATACAACAAACAAACAAATAGCATTAATATAATTAAAATTAATTAAGATTTCATTATAAAATGCATTCGATAGTCCTCTAAAGTATATGAAAAATATATGAAAGTCGTATTTTAATAATATTTTGAATTATATGATTCTGTAAGTTATTTATTTATATTTGTATAACATGACTTATTCTTTGTTGAACTCCGACGATTTGCCTCCTCTCAAAATACATTATATTTCAATTGAATTTAGATTGTAGAACCTATTTTGGAATAAATGGTCGATGACAAACCTGCTCGTCAGTTATGAAAATGTCAAATGTCGTTTGTAGCAAACGCTACTCTTGTGCACGTGTAAACAGTAAACCATAAGTAAATTCGGGTGATAAACAATTTAATATCAAAAATATTTGTGATACACAGATGGTATTGAGCGATTTCTATACAAATAGATTTTCTTAATATTTCACAGAAAAAAAATTTGAAAATATGGATTTGTTTTAAACAATGAATCTGACATTAATGAAATACGATTTCAGACAAGTTAAATAAGAAATTTTGCCTTTGAATATTTATTTATTCAGTTAGATTAATTTTAATTAGTAGTAGAAAAATTGCATATTTTTGACTTTTGTGATGATTTGAAATATAATATGTAACATAGATAAAAAAAAAAATTGTACATAGTTAAGAAGTATATAACTAAAATTATTTTTTTACAGAAAGTTAGAGTGCTTAAAAGTTTACAATCAATTAAAATCATTATTCTATAACATAAATAATTGTGCTCTGCTACTCTCCCCCCATCAAAAAATTAATGTGGTCTCATCCACAATTTGACGGAAATAAAAAATTTAAACACTATTTATTTATAGCATTTTTAATATAGACGTCCACTTAAAAATCAAAAGCAGGAAGTCGTTTCACCCCAAAAATAAGGATGACATAAATAATGATAATGTAACATTTAAGATCTGGTTGTTTCTTAAATTTTTTAAAAAAAAATGTAAAAAAGTAATTATTTCCAGAACAATGAGTATCTTACAACAAAATGATCAACAGCTCCGTATATATTCTTTAGCAGGTCTACTTTTTTAATTATTTGAAATGGTTTGAAAATGATTCAAGTGTAAATAATATTACTATATTCAATTTTTATTACACAAATGTGGCAAATGTGTAATCTTGTTAGAAAATTTCTATATCTGTTTTACTATACATCGTTGTATATCAGCAAAAATATTTAATTGAAAAATGAAAGTAAAATCAAATAATATTTATGATGAAAAAAATGTTTAAAATAGTTGCCATACTACTACATACCAACTACTTGCCATTTTATTTTTGCAATCACTGATACAACCGACGTATTTTTTGTTTATGTTTAATCACAATATTCATATTGTTTGAGCTTGTAATTAATGATTGTGAATACTATTACAATATGTTCATTTTGGCCAAGTTTTCGGTAATAATTTCGTAAAATATTTGTGATTTTCTCGCCAGTTATAATTTCTTATAAAAAATTACGTGCCTTAAAACCATGTGCATAATAAAATGTATATATCCCGAGGTTTTACGGAATTATATTATAAATACTAATGTTTAAACATTTAGATAAATATAAATACTAGCTTAAAGTAATACCATTACATACTATACATAACAGTTAAATAATATAAACAATGTTTAATATCAGCGATATTGTCTATGAAAAAAAAAATTGTATGTTCATGATTTCTAAATAAAATAAATGCACCATTTTATAAATAAACTATTATAATTTAACGATAAATACAATTATAATTATAATAAAGGATTTTATTCATAAACGACTGTGATTGTTTATTGTTAATTTGTTAACACTCGAGAGTAACACAAGACATGTAAAGATATAAGATATGTATAGTTGCACGTTTAAGATTTAAAATCTCTTTTAAGCTACAGCTTGTATTTGAGATGATGAGTTCCTAGTAATAAAATGAACAATAGATGTATTGCAAATTAAAAATATAAA
The DNA here is from genome assembly GCA_902439185.1 of Cinara cedri. Taxonomy (NCBI): domain Eukaryota; kingdom Metazoa; phylum Arthropoda; class Insecta; order Hemiptera; family Aphididae; genus Cinara; species Cinara cedri. Next base: position 95,416 of record CABPRJ010001429.1, read on the forward strand.
CTTAACATAATGATACAGGATAAAGATAAAAATATCACTCACAGTTATTAAATGTTATGATGGAATAATTGATTGATGTAACAATAATTAATTTATAAACCATATCAATATCAATCGAATTTACTTATGTGAACTACAGTTTTAAAATGATTTATCCAAATTACATAGTTATTTATCTCGAAGAACTTATTTCAGTTATTGTTATTTCCATTTTATTTGGATATAATAAAAGATAAAATTATGTTTACCGAGATGAAATACATCACTGGTTATTTAGATAGGTGATAGATACATACATATATACAAAATATTTTGTGCATATTGTAGGTATTTCACTATGCGTATAGGCAATTCAATAACATAAATTATTTGTTAAACTTAATATTTTTAGTTTCATGAATCATACATGAAAACGGGAGCTTAAGTCGCTTTTGTATACTCTGGTTTTGATTTCTATTTTTTTTTTTATTATTTTTCCCTTAGGTTTCTATAAAACAAATAATACTATTGTAGGTAGTATATACGAAACATACTTTATTACTCTTATGACCGCTCATCCGTATCTCGTTTATCCGGTTACTTATATAATATTATATTATATATACTATTGTTTTTATTACAGGAAAAAAATATTATTTGGGACGATACGGTATTATTTGCTTAGGTATTACATGTTTTAATAATATTTAATTTATACGTTTTTCTACTATATTTTGTTATTATGGATATTTCTGTTTCATTTCTTTCTTTTTTAGAATCTAATATATACACTATATGATATAATGCGTATATACTATACTATTATAAGGACGGATTATTATATTTTAGGATTTTCTATTATGCTCTTCCGTCGGATTATATAAAATCCAATATCGTACAAAGCATATATTTTGAATGTGTATTTATTACTTTACGTCTTATTTAAGAAAAAAAAAACTCAATACCAATGTCTGAAAATCGATAAACGAATCTAAATCGATATTTTATTAATAATAATATTATTTTTTTTAATCGAAACCGTTTCAAATACGATCTGTTTGAAAATCTCATTGACCTAAAAAAATGTAAGTGTAGTGAATCACTTCCGTGTGTTTTTCCATTTGTAGGTACAAAATAATTATATCAAATTTAATAAATCGAAGTTCTATCGTCCATTTTAACTACATTATATTAATCTTATTTAACAAAAAATAAATAAAAATACTTCTCTTATACTTATTACAGAGTGATTTATAAACAAATAAAATCCGGAATAGATTTTAGATACATTATTACAATTTTATCAATTTAATGATTATTACATCGACGAACTGTGCACTGATTAATTTTGAATCCTAAAAAAAAAAAAAAAAAAAAAAAAGATGATCGATTCATAGGAAAACATACTGATTATCTAGAAAATACTCATTTTATTCGAAGTTCATGTCATAGAATATTTATCTAAATACGCAGCTCTAAAAAGTTACACTGTCTTTATTTTCTGTAACTCTTATTTTTGATTTTCAAATAACAACCTATATTGTAATGATTTATAAATAAAGTTTTAGTTTTTAAACAACGTGGTACAAAATATGCTCCATTCATATTCTGCTGCCTCGACAAACTTAAAAGTATACAATTCATTTTATTTTATTTATTTAGGGCCGGTTCTACCACCTATATATAAAGCATGAGATAACTGTCTATTGGTTAACGTTATCCAAGACATTTATCTTATTGATAAATAATATGTGTTACACAAATGATTTATGTGCTATGTATTACTATCCATTAAATAGTAAACCTGTAGTTAAATAAATTTTTAATTTGTTATTATTTCCATGATATTTTTGTACTATAAATAATAAATATAATAGATTATTGGTAATAATTGAAAGACACCGTACTAACTACTTTTACCATCGTATCGTGTGACGTATATTCGTAAATTAAAACTAATTAAATAGAGATTTTTAGATTTTTATAAATTGTACCCGAGTTGTTAAATATAAATTGTTCATGTGCCAAACCAGGCCATCTAGCAACTATATAAAGAATCTCAAATGAAGGTCCTCCAATTACTTGGATCTTTAATGAAAAATAACCTTTCTAATTGCTATACTATTTTGCTATATTTCCTCGTAAAAATATAATTATAAGTAACTTCATTTGATTGAATTTCAAAATAAACAATGAATCAACTATGAAGTAGTTGAATAAAACACCTGGTGATTAAAGTTTGACATGAAAACAAACAATAGCACTATTATATAGCAATATAATCCTTGGAAATTGTACGATACTGTAAAATTTCAATCTAGATTCCTGAATATTACAATGGTTCTCTGACATTTTAATATAAAGTAGTCTTAAGGAAGCTATAGCTTCAGTAGCTTATATACATATATTACAACTGAAGCTTTACTGACCCTTTCAAAATCCCCAGCAGCAAGTGAAATAGTCCCTAATGCATAAAACCTAAGTGTCAATAACAATTTTGTTATATGCAATATGGCACGGTTTCTGAAAAAAAATAAAAACTAAATGTTTATTTACTTTTTTTTTTTTATTTTTTATAGAAAAAGAATTAAAATTTATAATAATAAAAAGATAAATAAAATGTTGAGCTCTGCTTGGAAACAAAACAGTGAACACTTAAAAAATAATAATACTGGGAATTTTTGATTCCTGATCCCTTCAAAGTAGATACTAATTAGATAAATTTTTCTACTAGAAACCACTCTAAATGTTATTTTTATACTTCGAAGAATGTTTGTAAAATCAATAAATTCATGTACAGAATCTAAAACGGAAAAAAAAACTGCAGGAATATTTACGAAATAACAATAATTTTTTCAAAATATATAATTCATTTCCATAACTAATATCGTTTTTAAATTATTTTTATACTTCCTATTCTATATATAGACATTTTAAATGTTGTACTATTTTTAGGTTTTTTTTTACTTACATCAATAAATTACTCACCTGTTTGCTTAAGACTTTAAATGAAAATCAATTTTAGATAAAAATTCTATGAGTGTTTTTTTTTTTTTAGTCTAAATCTCATAAAATATTCATCATCATCCCACATTTCTAAATCCTGCATTCTATTTCGAAATACTCTTCTTTTCTTGGTTTTGGCAAATCTTCAATATTATATTCATTTTCATCAGATCAAAAATAAAAAACATGTTTTAGTTAAAAACGCATATAAACTTAAAAATTTGAGTTGGCACATTTAATAGCAAAACTCTATACAATTTGTAACATCATTCCACAATATGATAATAATCCAATATAAACATTGATTATTCTTTGGATAAAATACTTATTCAGTAGTTAAACTGTTTGACAAGTCACCAATAACTTTGCTAACAGCTTCGGGGATATTTAGACATTGTATAACACTATGAGTCAAATTACCCTATGGAAAAAATCAACTGTTAGTTATCTATAGGAGGTAGAACCGGCTTTTATGTGTGTAAACTCTTTAAGAGTAGTGGTGAGAGAACAGTAATTAGTTCAAATTACAGTGATAAGAAGAGGTCAGGCTAAGTATTATTGAGTATGAATAGGACGACGCAACATCATATGGAGAGGTTGATTATGGCCATAACACGTGAGGTGTGCCAGAATTGAGAAGAGGGAGTAATTTCGAGTGGAGTATGAGGAAATGCGGAAAGAGACATTTACTGTAAGTCAAAAATATCGAGAGTACCATTAAAAAGAAAGATGATAAAAATAAGGTCAGCATTGAAAAGAAGAACCATGGCGAAGTCTTGACGTTCTTTTTAGAATAACAAGAGAGGATGAGTAAGAGAGGTCTGAGGTGGCCACCCTGGGATACACCGGACGAAATAGAGGACAAAACGGAAACTGCCTTGCTATTGGTAATGAATTGATGCCTATCGGATAGATATGAGAAAAGCCGAGAGAGGAGAAGTTTGCTGACTCCCAGAGAATCAAGTGTAGCGATGTCTATAATCAACTGAATTAAAAGCTTTCTTAAATCAGCAATAATAGAAATAACCTGATTGCCAAGCTCAAAGGAGTCATAAATGTAAGTAGAAACACCAATGTTACTAGCAACATTAGACTTGCCTGAATGAAACTCCGTGCTAAAAGGCCAGGAATAAGGTGATTGAGACTTTTTTAATCGCAAAATAGACCAAAGCATCGAAGAGTTTGCCCAATAATGGAAAGATGGAAATAGGTCAATAATTGTCTTATTATAATATTGTATGTTGTATAGACATTTATAAGGGCAAGTAGGTACCTTAGCCTTTCATTGATATAACACTAATTTATTGAATTTTAAAATTTAGAAGTTTTAGAAAAATATTATAATATAGTTAATACAAGTTTTTTTTCTGAAACATTAAACTTCAATTTTATATTATGCAATATGATTATATTTATTTTTAAATGATTTGACGCCTTAATAATGTGTTTTGAAAATGTTAATGACAATATAATATGTGTTTCTAAATTGAATATTACTTGAAAGCGCGATAATTGTACAAAGCTAAATAATAATTTGAGTATATCTTTGTTGTCATCTGTTTACTACAGATAGCGTTTCAACTTTATGACATAATATTAAATTAAAATTATCTTATGTGAACAGCCTTTTTAGAATACTTTATAATTTTGTACAACAAAAAGTTTTCAGGATTATTTTCCGGATATACTTATCTTTAAATCCGTAACAATAATAATAATAATAATAGTTATAAAGGTCACGGAACATTCTTTCCGAAAATTACTAAGTTGTTGTGGTTCATGGAATATTAAACATGCTGGTTTAATAAAAAAAAAAATTTTATTAATTTTAGTTAAAATAAGTGATAATAAGTGATAAAATTGAGGAAATAATTTTCTTTTTTTTATATAATTATTATTATTATTATTTTTTTAATTGTTCCTTAAATAATTATAACTGATTTATTTTTTGCACATTATATGTATAGAAAGAGTATTAGTAACATTTTCCTTGGATAATATATTATCATGGTTAATAAACATGGAAAAAATGTTAAGTTCCGAATTCGGAAAACTCGATTCCAAATAGTTCCTAATAAGATCTAAATTATTGATAAAGGTTTAAAGGTAATTTAATATAAGGGGGGATAACTACACTAACGTGTTTCAATGCATTATTTTTTCATCTCTATAGTATTTATATGAAAAAAATTGTCAGAGTATACATATATTTTGAGTTCAATTTAAATTTTTAAAACGACTTGATCAATTTTTACAATAAAAAATAACTTGTTAATTATTAATTTTTGTAATACACTAATATAGTTGATAAATAGCACGAATTTATTTATTTTCAGATATCTACAGGAACCGGAATAATGTCTTCGTTTATCAATCTGCACATTGTCGTTCCTGAGGTTCACATCGACGGACCAAGTGAACTACATGTGGATATGGGCAGCATAATAAATCTCCTTTGCATAATCGAAAAAGTACGTACTCTGATTATTTTTAAAAATAATGAATTTAAGTTGGTGGATTTTCTTAGAATCACACGTTCAAAGGAAAAGAAAAAATAACTCATATAGGAAACTGGGTAGATCACTGTTATCTCAATTTTTCTGGTGTTACTCAATTATTAAGAAAACTATAAGAAAAATTAAAAAATTAGCTCCTCACGTATCAACTAGACAAAATATCCGGTAGGTTTCTGGAAGGAAAACTACTTAGTTAAAAACAAAAAAAAACTAAAAACAAAAAAACTATACATTCTTCACTGCACTCAAAATCTAAAAATTAAATAATTTAACTTTTATAAAAGTAAAACGGTATTACAGTTTTCAAGTCGAATAAAGAATTATACTATCATATCGAAATAACAATATATTAATAATAAATGCAAATGATTTTAGAGTAATGCAACAAAATGATTGGTATACGTGTATGTAGTGAAATTGCATACACACTACGCCACGTTGTTTAATTTAGAATTTTTTTAATATTAATTTTATTTTGCAAAACGGACCGCGGCCCAAGTACAGAAAAACTAACATGCCGGTTCACACATAGATATATAATTGCGTAAGCAGATAGCCAGTATAACAGGATTACAATATTAATTAAACAGAAATGATGGGTCCTCGTTGGCGATGCTCACCATCCTAGCCATCGGTGTGTTACGCGAGTAGTCAGTGGTTCAGTGATTAATAGCTAAATGATAGGAATTTAAAATTTTATAAATATTATTGCACAAGGTAACACATTTATTCAGCCATAAATTATTTTGTTTACTACGAACAATGTGCATCCCTAATTTCCTGAGAGCGATTATATATATATATATATATATATCATGAATCACCTACACTTATTCTGTGTAATAGTTTAATTTTATTCTCAATTAAAATATGTACTTTTACAGTAAGATTTATTATATTTACAATATTCATATCGAGGAATTCTTTCACATTTGTGTTTCTGCTAAGGAGAAAAGGTCTTGCAATTTTTAATAATATAATTTCAAAAAAAAATTACAATTTTGTTAGTAATGTTTGAAATTCATGTGGGGGAAGAAATGCAAGAACCAGGAGTCATTTAAAGTTTGTTCGTTAAAAAATCCGTAGTTGTTATACAAATTAATTTTTTCATGGTTTATTAAAAGTAATTATTTTACATAAACAAATAATATTAATTTAAAGAAATATATCCATCTTAAATTTAAATGCAGTTTTTTTTTTTTTGAATTGCAAGTTTATTATTTAAAAAAATAAAAAATAAATAATGAATATTTAAAAAAAAAATAATTTAAACACATACACAATTAATGAGTTATTATAATAACAGAACAAAGAAAAAAAAACACTGATTAATGTGCATTTTAAATTCGAACAGATTTTTGTAGATACCTGTCGGCAGTAAACATTTAAAAATATTATATTCGTAAAATATAAATTTAACAATGTATAAAAAAAAAAAAATAAAATGTGTTACTATTGTAAGTGGGAAGTTAGGATAATGTGATTTAATTTATATTCGTACGCAACGATAAATCATTATTATCGGCACACTGTTCTAAACAAAGTTCGGTTGAACATGTTTTAAAAATTTTGGAAACAATAGTAAAAAAAAAAAAAAAATATTACATTTTACTAAATTTTTTTTTATTTTTTTTTTTTTTTTTACTCAGTACGACTCTTCTGAAAATGATGTTCCCAATGCACCAACTAGATAAAATTATCAACTAGAAACCGATCCTGGTATTTATGTTCGGAGCAAGAAATTTGGTAGACAATTTGTTTGTAGAGAGAAAATAATATTCAAAAAACATATCATTGTAAATCCAATCATAATGACAATTTTACGCCCATGATCTTGTTACAAAATAAAAAAAAAAATCCTTTTTAATTTGTAAACTAATAATGTATTTTTCCTTTAAACAATAATAATTTTACCGTATCAATATTGACTAAAAATAATTAGTGCCTAATAAGTAACTAGGTGATATTTTGAGATATTTTATTAAAGTAGTAAAATAAATAACTATAAAATCTCGTCATTGAAGTATTTCAAACCTAATATGAATACATAGAAGTTATCGCGACGTCTCTTCATCTAATACATGTTCATAATCCAAAGATTAAATTGTCGTGGCTTTCTGTACCGCTAAGTTGTAGCTTAGTAATATTAGTAACTTAGTAGTTAATATAGCTCCTTTTAGGTTCTCCGTGTTTCCTTATTCATATCCTTCGTGATTTGGGTCATATTCCTTATGTCATTGTTTTTTTTCTTCTCGAAAAACTTTCTACATCACCTTCAATTATGGTCTTTAGTAAGCTTTCACGTTTTATACAATAATACTTCATTTCGTGTAGTCGCTTTTAGTACGAAATGTTTGAATACATTTCCATAGTTATCGGTTTTCCTTTATTCTGATAAAATGTCCACGTTAGTAAAACTTTCAGTACGTGCGATTTATAACATTTTTTTGAAGCATTAAATATGAAAGGTAAATTTGTGATAAATTGTCCATAGTTCACAATCAAACAGTGACATATTTCCTATACCTAATGACACTGTATTGAGGATATGTCTGTTATGATATATCTATAATTATGTTTGTTTTATATTATTTAATAAAGTACATATTTAATTTGTTAATTGATATTTAACTGTTTTTATTTCTAGAGTCCACAGCCCCCGCAGTACGTGTTTTGGTACCACAACGAGAAAATGATCAACTACGACAACAATAGAGGCGGTATAGTGGTGAACACCGAAAACGGCGGTCGTAGTACCAGCAGGTTGACTATACATGACGTCATAGACACTGATAGTGGCAATTACACATGTAAAGCTGCGAACGCCGAACCCGCTTACGTTTATGTATTCGTTTCTGAAGGTAAGCTGAAACACGAAAAATAAATAAACTTAACAAAAAATAATTTAAAAATTATATAATAACTGTCAAAACCATTGTCCCGTAATCTGTTCAATATTTTATGTAACATTTTAAAATGCATTAAAATATTTGTAAAAGAGGTGAATATTGACAGATCGACAAAACAGAATATTCAATATGCATGATTACATTTAATCTCATTTTCAAATATTTAGAGGATGATATGATATAATAGCCGTATTATGAATTTTAATTCAAACGTACCTGCGATATTTTTTTATTTTATGTGAAGTATTGAGAAATAAAAATAAAATACAATCGAGTGTAGTAAAATTTGCATTAAAATAATTTGTATAACATGTCCATAAATTTAATTGAAAAGGGGGTTAAAAAAAGTATAATTATACTAAAGTTTGGTCAGGAATAACATTAATATTTGGTATATAATAATAAAAAAAAAAATACCGAGAAAACCCATATACGTTAAAACAAAAATATTTAATTTCGTATTTTTTTGATAACTTATACATGGAATGCTAATTTAATGGCATAATATTGGAACGTATTTAACTTATTTGTTATGACAGCTGTAATATTGTTGACAATTTAATTTCAAAAAAATTATTATTACATTGAAAATTTAATCGAAGAAATTGAAATAATAATAATTTCAAGAAGTCTAACTATTTTAATTCGAGTACATCTTTGTTCGGTTTATTCTTTATAGTTTTTGATTTTTATTGGAGCAAGTGGAGCATTAGTTTTCCAATGGAATTTTTTTTATTCAAACGTTTTTACAATAAAAATGTTTTTAAAAGTGAATCCAATAACTCCAAATCCAATTATTTATTTAGTAAAGGACAATTTTCAAATTTCTAAATATATTCAATAAAAGTAATATAGTGATAATATAAAAACCCATGAAAACACCATACATCTAATATTATTGGTTTTTTATCAAATCTGTATAAGTTTTCTTATAATTGAGAAAACAACTCGCCATTTGATTATACTCAAAAATATTGTCTTTTGTAACTATGTCTTTATTCCTTCCATTGCTTCTTAGCATTCACTAGAACCAAGAGATTGACTTCCATTTGGTAAAATATAAGTTAGATAAGTATTTTTATTATTATTTGTACACTGAAAATTATATAAAGAACGTTTTTGATACACTTCTTTTTCTTCTGTCGACATTTGAAGTCCATAAAGAACCTTTGCTTATCCCTGTACTCCTCTATGTCTATTCTGATCTTTTTTGTTTTTTGTTTGTATTTCTTGAGATATTTTGACAAGATCTGACTTCAGCTAATCTACCCATCTCTGTCTAAAGGGTTTCTTTAAGCCTTTTTCCATTCAGTCTCTGCATAAAAATTTTGTTTACTATACAAACGTGGGTAAAATGTATGCACACGTTAAAAAATACGTCAAAAGAATGATAATACGTAGATCCAGACATCGTGAGTATAAATATTTATTACGCTCATGAACAAAACTTTTGTCGGTGACGCAAACTAGCATAAATCGAACTCGTCCGGTACAAAGTTATATTAAAAATATCGCAGTTACGAATACCGGAACCCTAAGAGAATCACTTTTGAGATAATTATTTCAAAATAAAATACTAAACGGGTAAACTCATAAAACACAAATAAATACGATAACATACTATATCACAGCATACGAGGTATAGCTATTAAATAATGGGCTTATATAATTAACGGTAATGCACGTGCAGGAAATTAAAAAAAAATTATAAACTATGATTAGTGATTACACTACATTGAAAAATACTAATCTTGTTTATTTTCTATTTTATAGTTTACGTATGAATTTTGTTTAAAGTGATCGTATTGTACGTCGAAATTATACAATATTGAGCAAGGTTTTTATGATTTTTCTTTGGAGAAACTACAAACATTTGTGACCGAAAGTTTTGTTTAATAAAAGATGTGTGTAGAGATGTTATTTATTCACCATTCATTTTTAATGTTCCAAACGATTTCGTAAGGGTCGTGAGGAAATTCGAAGTTAAACAACATGTGATGGGTCGTCCTTGCTCTTCAAAAACTGACCATAACATTTTAAAAATCATTGATATTATTAGGAAAAATCAGCTGCTAAGAACTTAAATTATAGTTTAAATATTTAATATACATAAGAAAAATGTTAGACAAATTGTGAACACGATAAAAGTCTGAGCCAAAATGTTGCCTAAAAACCCTTTTAGAAATAAAATTCTAAAAATCGTGTTCGCGTGATACATTTTGATTTAACTGAAGCAGTAAAATCTGAATCCGTTAAGATATTGAACACTTTATAATAAAAAGATTTTCAATACATTTCGATACGAACAATGGAGCTATGCATTAATCGAGGAAAAGTGTATTTAGAAGAGGAAAAATATTAAGCCGTTTAAAATTAATAGGAACAGTTTTTTAATAAGACAGTCTCGTTTTTTAATACGCATACCTCATATAAACCTACCTATACAAAATAAAACTGTAAATCGACTATTAAAATTCGAATGTCTTTGTGCTTACAAGTGTGCCAGGAGAATCTACGCGACCGAACGCGGAATAATTAATTTTGTCGGAATATCTATCGTGTGACTGTATACCTATGTAGAATTTACAAACGTCTTTCCCCGGGGTTTAACGCATAAACGCGAGTGGGTTGAGTAAATATAATATATTTTGAGTTAACTCAAATATATAGGAACAAAAATATTTCAAGGGTGACTCGTGTAGAATATTATAAGTTCTATATATATATATATATACACACATATATTATTACCATTATCAATGTAGAAATTTACATGTAACTATATTATAAACAAGTTGCCAAATAATATTAATTTATGGTAAAGTTCAGACTCGTAACGAACTTATAACTGAGAAGCCGTGAGTTTTAATAATATCAGACTTATATTGTTTCTGAAAATCGTAAATTTAATAAGTTGCTTAATCTGACAGGACTTTATAAACATATCCGAAAGACGATGAGTATTTTATAATAATAAGTACAATTTTAAAAAATAATGTATACAATATAGTATATATGGTCATTCAAATTTCATAATAACAGTCAAATCATCAAAGAAATGCTGATTTTTTTCAAATGATTATTGTAAAAATGTGTGTAATATTGTATTCTAAAATGATTTTTAGGAGTAAAATGACTACCTAATTTTTATTTTTAAACGACAACAACGATTCTATAAATAGATGAAGTATTAATTTAAATGCATTCTTATGTTGAAATAATTGATTTTCGTCAACTTGTCAATTCCACTTTAAATGCTGTATAAGGAAATACTTTTACTATTAAAATTCTACGCGCCGTGCCGACGCTCAAATGATGCCGAACAAATTTTAACACCAAAATGTATTTAACTAATACTCCATCTATTTATGGAATTTTTTATGTAGATTTCCGTTTGAAATTATATATAATAAGATATATAAAGGTCCAAAAACATGTTTACGTAATTAGGATTTAATGGAAAAACTGATTGTATTGTGAAATTCGAATGTCTCCAAAGAATTATTACCAAAAGGTCGAACTGAAGTTCCAAAAGAAAAATAGACATTTTTAAAAATGCTTATGTACCTTTGCCTGTATTATGGTTCCGTATACAGTTGTGAAAAACATGAAATTATTCTCTGTTAAGTTACGTTAAGCCTATTTGTTCTGATGCAAAAAAATATCTACTTAAATATGAACGATGATTAGAGTTCATTTAAGGGGACTGCGTGCTTTATGTTTTTCTCGAAAATATGTTACGCGGAGTTAAATCTTCTGCCTCGTGGAGAAATCCGATTTCCTTCATTTTAGATTTGAAGCGGAGTAAGAGATCTATTGATTTTACTTAAATATACCTATGTTTTTTTTCTGCCTATAAACAACTTCTTGAGCAGAAAACTTGTGCCGAATGAAAAATGACAAGAGACTTTCTGTTGCATTCTGAATTTGATAATTGTATTAAAGAGGTCATTTTTTGATTTTCAAAAAGATATTCAAAATAATCGAAAAAAACAATTCATAAAAGACGGACAAAGACGATGATGACGTATAATTTTATTTTTAATTTTACGAAATGTGTTTTATAACAGAAATCTCGCTCCAATTGGAAAATGACAAAGAACCTTTTTTATTATATTTTGAAAAACAAAACTTTGACAAATTCGCAAATGATTTAGAATTTGTTAGATATGAACTCTGCAAAGTTTTTTTTTTTGTGTTCAACTTAAGCCATTGTAAAATATATGGATTTTGTTTATTATGGTATATAACGTGTTTGGCTTACCGAGCGAATGGATGTCGACATTACTGTGACAGGTGCTATCCGGAATGTAGGTTTAATTAAAAACAGCTTATGTTCCAATCTAATTAAGATAAGCCCGTTTAAATTTAACACTTTTTTCTAAACATTTGATAATGAAAATTTCGTCTTTGCCATAACGAAAATCAGACTTGGTTAGTTGAAATTGTTGATAATCCAAAGAAAAAAATAATGCTAATTAAAAACAAACAAACTCTGTTACATAAAAATTCATAAATATATGTTAATAAATACCTACGAGATATCTGTATAAGATGATATTGATAAATAAAATTTCAATCAAATCCGTAAGTTACATTTAAAATGTGTATGTAATATGACTGTCTATTTGATTTTAAGTTGTGGTTCCCATTTTTGGTGTTACTTAAATGAAATTCTTGATTATACGTCGGCTAAAGTATTTTCAAAATATCTAAAAAAAAATCAATAATATTCTACAGTGTAGTATCAGAATATTTATCCCGCGCCAATAAAAGGAAACTTGCAAACCCACACTGAATAGTTTTGATAGATAGGTATACATTTTCAGCATCAGTTAGTCAAGACAACGATTTTTTTTTTATCACTCCTTGAGTTTTGACACCAAATATTTATACTTATAAATTATAATATTGGTAATAATGTTCTAGATTTTACTTTTTTAATTTTCTAAATAAACCTTATCATTGCATTTTATTACTTTACTATATACGTGCCATAGTGAATTATATTATATTTTTCATTAATTTAAACTGCTACAAAATTAATTATTTTTGTACTTCCACTAATATTTCTGATTTTCTTTAACTGTATAGAAATGTTTTTTTTTTTTTTTTTTTTATATTTACGAGTTTTAATATGAAAAATGATAGATAGAATAATAGATATTGTTATACATACTAAGTAAAATATTTAATTGATGTTAATATAGTTAAATAAATGAATTTTAACATTACATAAATCACATAACTTTGAAAATTTAGATATGTTCCATGTTTATTACACTTTTTACTACATTTAAAAGTTAGTTTTATCATAAGTAAGGAAAATAATAATTATTTATTTTTTTTAAAGTTACCGATTAGTTCATCTTTATTTGTATAATGATTGAATTTCTACGTATCTCTTATCTTCATCTAGATAATTATTCTATAAATAATTAATATTTAACTACATTTCAAAATGCATATTTATACCGCAACACTGATTACAAATATTATAATACCAATGTATGTTGTATCTGCGTTCACGTAATAATAATTCAGTTCAATAACAATTTAATAAAATTTTGTGTATTATGATTTTAGGTGACACAATGGCTGCCATATCGCGTCGAAAGTCCACAGCTTCGGGGATCGAAGTGATGCTCTGGTTTGTAGCACTACCGCTGATGGTTATATCCATAAGATAAAGGAGACAACGATATTATTGTTTAGGTAATAATAATAATTAACCCTAAAAATATTATGGTGTAATCTAATCTTTGTAAATATTATATAATATAATTATTATTATTGTATTGTTAAAACATAATGAAAAAAAAAAAAAATGTTTTTGTTTACTCGTATTTTTTCTAATTATTATTGTCGGAATTAAGAAAAAAAAAAAACATTTTGATAAAAATATTATTATACATATTTATAGTCTAGCTAATTATTATTATCTAGCTAATTATTATTAT